>ML333203.1:0-106265 GCA_005239505.1 Nicotiana paniculata | reverse complement strand
ATATATATATATATATATATATATATATAGGGTCGGGCTGCACACCGCAGTGATATATATATATATATATATATATATATATATATATATATATATATATTGGATTGGGATGCACGCCGCAGCGATAGAGTGCTTGGGCTGAAGGAGCCCATCTGGAGTCTGTACACCCTCACTGAGCGCAGTCGACTATTTATGGATCAGGCTGCATGCTGCAGAGGTTATTATATGATACCATTGAGCGTGAGGGCTGATTGACGAGAGATGATTTACGAGTGACTGAGAGGCTTGCACGAGAGGCTTTATTTGAGAGTGATACTGTGCCCGAGGGGCTTATTTTCGATGAAACTATTATTTTCACTCTTCCTTGAATTTCTACCTCTAAATGATAAATGTTGAATAAATGTTTTAGATATTGGAAAAAGGGAAAAATGGAGTTTATGAAACTTTCAGAACGTAGAGTTCCTGACTTGTTTTACTGTTTTCCACTGATATTTCTTATCACCTTATTTATATTTGTTACTTAATGAGTTGGTGTACTCACGTTACTCCCTGCACCTTGTGTGCAGATGCAGGTGCCCGAATCGCGTGAGACTCAGTTGCTCTCAGTGGAGTTGGTCGGAGGTTGTGAGGTAGCTGCACGGCGTTCGCAGCCCCACCCTTCTCCCTCTCATTTTTGTCGCATATTTACATTTTCCTAGACTTGATGTATTAAGGAAATACCGTGTTAGATTCTATGTTATATTTAGCGCTCATGACTCTTGACTCCGGGTTTTGGGGATTTTTGTTCAGATATTTTCTTTGATTATCCTCATATTTTGAAATACTAAACATACAAGATTTTTATACATTGCATTGTTGTTTTAAATGGGAAATTCCTTGTTTGATGTTCAGTAAATTGGCTAGCCTAGTACTACGATAGGCGCCATCACTGCCAGTGTAGATTTGGGGTCATGACAAGTTGGTATCAGTACGTAGGTTACATAGGACTCACCGGTCATGATCAGGTTCAGTAGAGTGTTGCGGATCTGTACGGAGACGTCTGTACTTATCTTTGAGAGACTGCAGAACCCTTAGGAAAATTCTCACATTTCTTGAATTCTTGTCGTGCGAATCTATTGATTCTGGAAACTAAACTTCTATTGTTTCATTATCTCACAGATGGTGAGGACACGCGCTACCAGACAAGGCGATCAGCCACCAGTGGGACCCATGAGGGGTCGAGGCCGCGATCGAGTCCGTGGTAGAGGTAGAGGTGCAGCCACCCTGAATTCCACCTAGTCACACACTTTGCAATTCATACCCAACAAGCAACAACTCAAATGCAACTGAAGATAGAAAGAGAACACAGGAGAGACTACCCAACAAGTCCAACAGGTACAACTCCCCATCGGCACCATACTATGAATCCACCCTACAAGGAAGAAGCAAAGCACGTGAAATAACCACCAACAATCTCATCCTAACATAATTGCACCGCGGTACATAGCTCGGTCTAAACATACTGATCCACAAGGGACACGAGGATCCTATACTCAACCCATAACCACAAGTAGGATTAATATCCCGAAAATGCAAAACCTTCCACTAACTAATTCCTAAAGAACAAAACCACAACACGCATCGAACTTCACTTGACTGTAGAGAACGTAAATTGCAGGTCATGGCCAAATAATCCAGATTGAAGTGAAAGCCCACCATATTAAGTAACAAAATCCACCCTAGTCTCACAACCTCCAATAGTGACCAAACAAGAATGATAGACACAATATACCACAATAGAATCCCCGAATGGGCATAGACACATAAACAAGGGTACTCATGAATCACAAGACATATCGAAACATGAAATAGAATAAGAGGATCGTGGACAAATCATCCAGAATCATGTCAAATCCCACCATAATAAGTAACAACAAAATCCACCTTAGTCTCACAACCTCTAAAAGTGACCAAACAAGAATGATAGACACAATCTACTACAATAGAATGCCATAATTGGTATAGACACATAAACAAGGATACTCATGAATCGTAAAGCTTATCAAAACATGAAATAGAATAAGACGACACGTACAAATAAATAGAACCCATATCAAATAAAACCTAAGCATCTTAATGACAAACCCGAACCATACCTATAACGACATCATCTAGTGCAACAACCTCAGTGCTACCAGAAAAATCATAAGAACGGGCCTGACCTCCGCCTCTAGGACGTATGCTACCCGTCTGTCCTCCACATGTAGTTGGATGTGCAGGTGGAGTAGAAAATGGAGTGGCACCCATAGACTGAGTACTCTAATTAAGTCCACCTCTCCGGAGTCTGGGACAATCTCTAATGATCTTCCTAGTATCACCACACTCATAAATACCCCTCTACTAGCGTGGCTGTTGGTACTGAGTATGTGCCATATGATTGGAATAATCGTTGTAAGAACCCCGTGCAATAGGCACGCTAAAAGATGGATGTCTGATACGAGTTCTCTTGGTCCTTGACAAGCTGGAGCACTACGAGTGACGTAAATTGCTGACCCAACTAGCCGACTAACAGAGCCCCTACCATTATGGGTCGGAGTCGAAGAATAGAACCCACTAAATCCTTCAGCACCTCGAGGCCTCTTGGCCTCCCGATCCTCCCTCTCCTAGCCACGAATACTCTCCAACCTCCTAACAATCCCCACAACCTGATGAAACCGAGTATCTACCTCCAACTCTAGTGCCATCCCTTATTTGAGACCATAACCGAGTCCCTCAATAAATCCACAGACTCTCTCCCTAACAGTGGAAATCGAAGAAGGCGTGTAATGAGATAACTCAGCAAACCTCATAGCATACTCAGACACTATCATAGTCCCCTGGCGTACCTGCTCATACTCAGTGTGCAGCACATCCCTGAGGGTCTATGGAACAAACTTCCTCAGAAACAGATCAGCGAACTGGGCCCAAATAAATGGGGTTGCATCAACTATACTACACTCCTCATAAGCATGCCACCATCTATATGCCGGCCTTATCAGTTGGAAAGTAGTAAGGTCAACTCTGCTCGCCTCGACATGCCCATACTGCATAGAATATAGTGACACTAATATAGAAAACCATGTGCATCCTCAGAAGCTGCACTACTGAATGTAGGAGGATCATACTTCTTGAACCTCTCTAACCTCTTTTGCTCCTCCTCTGGCGTCGTTGGCCTGACCTCATGATGAACCATACTCACGGCATAACACCCAAAACTTGATCACCATGAGCCGCTACTCTATAATACAGGCACCGAGAAGTCTGAGATCCTTCCCCAGCCTATGAATTAACTGCTACAAATGGGATAAATCCTGCCCGAGCCAATGTTCAAACATGCTCAGGAAGTGTGCTAGAGTCTCCTGAAGTCCAGGGGTAGCGATAGGAGCCTGAGTGCTTGCTACCTAACTGAATCTATTAGTGGCTCCTCATCTGCTATCACGACCCAAAATCCACTAGTCGTGATGGAACCTAACCCAACCTGCTAGGTAAGCCAACTAATAATTCTCAAATTTCAATTATATTAACAAGACAATTTAAATTAATGCAAATTACAGAATCTTATGCATTTCCCAATAACTGGTAGTACAAATCATGAGCTTCTATGACCAGAGTTAACAAAGCGAAAATGAAATAAATACATAGTCTGTTTGAAAAGTTCATAAACAGAGTTTTTATAATGTAAGGCTACCCCGAACAAGGAGGTAGCTACAACGGGGACGCCGGTACATCTTCAAGTCCCGCAACCATCGAGCACAGAAGTAATGGAAACCGACAACTGCAGGCAATGTGCAGAAGTGTAGTATCAGTACAACCGACCCCATGTACCGAGTAGGCAACAAACGTAACCTTAGGTTGAAAGTAGTGACGAATTAACACTAGGTCGGGTCCAATACCAGTATTCTACAACAGTTCGCAATAGCGTAATACAAGTAATAGAAAGAGTATCTCAGAAGTAAAATTCTCAACTCGTTCACAGTTCCAGAAAATAGGCATGCTTTTCAAATATCTTAGAGAGAACCCAAATGTTTTGCCGAAAATTCCGAAATACAGGTAAGTTTGAAAACTGTGATTTTTCCCAAAATCCTTTCAACAATAAGTAAGATGTTTCATTTTCTTTTCGAATAACAAGTATAAAATACCTCTCTAAGCCTTACATATCAATATTTATAATAAGTCATGGATGATGTGATACTATATAGCATGAGGAAAAATGCATCTTTATGCTTGTATGTCATGCGTGCATGCAGATGCCTGTATTTAATGTGTGCATGCAAATGTCATGTATCTCGATCCACATACGTTTATAGTCGACTGCGCACACTAGGGGTGTTCAGATTTCGGAGGGGCTCCTACGACCCAAGCGCTACGCATGGACAACTCACGTGCTGCACAAACAAGTCACGTGCCATAATATCAATATCTGGATCCGCATGGATAACTCAAGTGATATGATATCAATACCTGGATCCGCACGGACAACTCACGTGCTGTACAAACAACTCACTTGCTATGGTATCAATATCCTCGTAACCAAGCTCTCGACCTTACTCTGCCATCAATCTCTCCAGTATCGCTCATGGGCTCACAATGTCATGAACTATCCCGACAACAAGAATATGATGTATCAATAGATAACAACTGACTCTAAGATATGATATGAATGCATGAACATGACTGAGTACAAAATATCAATGAAGTTTGTGAAATAACAACAAAAAACGACCACTATGGGTCTCAACAGTATCAGCATAAAGTCTAAACATCATATCTAGCATGATTGACAACTCAATTACTTTATCACATGGTAAAAACACAGATATCGACAAGATAGGGCCACCATACTAGGCCATGGGAACCATAGGGTGCCATTTCGCAAAGTGCACTCCCACACGCCCGTCACCTAGCATGTGCGTCACCTCAATACCAATCACATAACACCAAATTTAGGGTTTCATACACTCAACACTATGTTTAGAAGAGTTACTTACCTTAACAGCGTAGAAATCCTACTTCGGGATGCTCTTTCCCCTTGACTCGGTCTCCAAAAACTCCAAATCTATTCACGACCAGTACGATACCATCAATAAATGTGAGTGGATTGAATTCCACAAGAAAAACAATCAAATTAGACCAAATCCCTGAAATCGACTCAAACCCGGCCCCCGAGCCCACGTCTCGAAACCCGACAAAAATTATAAAACTAGAAAGCTTAGTCACTCACGAGTCTAACCATACCAAATTTATCAAAATCCAACACCGTTTGGACCCTCAAATCCTCACATCAAACTCTCCACAATCCCAAGCCCTAGCCCCTCAATATCACCCCTAATTCCCACTACTTACATGATTAAACAATGGGAAATCACCATAAATACGAGTATTAGAACTCAAGCAACTTACCTCACTGATATCCCTTGAATCCCTCTTAAAAATCACTCCCAAAATCCTCAAATCCGACTAAAAATGGTGAAGAATAGGCCAAAATTTGTGAAGTGTGCTACTTATACACTCTTCCCAGGCTTCTCGCACCTGCGGCCAATTTAATGCGCCTACAATACCGCACATGCGATCACAATCTCGCACCTGCGCAATTCACTTAAACGCTCAGTCGCGCCCAGGTCTCGTATCTGCGGGCTCGCAGGTGTGGCCATATCCTCGCGCATGAGCTCCAGACCTGGGTTTCCCAATTAAGCATATGTGAGCCACCTCCCGCGCCTGCGACCTCACACCTGCAGCTCTCCACTCGCAAGTGCGGAAAAACACTAGCAGTTCAAGAACTAGCAGAACAGCAGCTCCCAACACCAAAATGAACTCGTTAACCACCCCAAACACACCCGAGGCCCTCGGGACCTCAACCAATAATGCCAACAAGTCATATATCAATATACGAACTTAGTCGAACCTTTGGAATCCACAAAACAACACGAAAACACCTAATTACGCTCATATCAAGCCTAAGAACTTCTAAACTTCCGAATTCTGCAAACGATGATGACACCTACCAAACCTCGTCTGAATGACCCCAAATTTTGCACACGTCACAATTGACACTACAAACCTACTCCAACTTCCAAAATTCTATTCTGACCTCGATATCTAATTTTTCACTGCCGACCAAAATTGCCAAATTTCCAACTTTCACGAATTCAAGCCTAATTCTACCACGGACCTCCTAATCACAGACCGGACGCGCTCCTAAGTCCAAAATCACCTAACGGATCTAATGGAACCATCAAACTTCACATCCGGGTTAAATTCTCGAAAAGTCAAACTAGGTCAACTCATTCAACGTAAAGCTCCCACGACGAACTCACTCCCCCAAACCGACTCTGAATAACTTGAAACCCAAAAACCGACGATTCGCATAAATCACAATACATCATAAGGAGATACTCATTCCCTCAAACTATCGAGCGAAGTGAAAATGCTCAAAACGACCAGTCGGGTAATTACATCCTCCCCCACTAAGATATACATTCATCCCCGAACGTGCCAACAATTGTTCTTAAAATAATCAAACTACCTCATAACCTTACCCTGCACATACCCGACTCTCTTCACACTGTATAAGTCTGAACAAACTGTATCAAGCCATAACCATAATCCAAGACACAATCGCATGATATAACTCATTACTAGAATTCTCATAGCAATAACCTACTATCATAGTCACTGCTTAGAACAACCCAATGCGGGTAATAAACCTCATATCTAAAAAATCTCTCTCTAAATCCTTCATACACTACCGACGATGAAAGAACACGCGGAAACTCATAACCATTCATTAAATCAACAAGCCGTGGAGCTCCCTCTCATTAAACAAGGACTATAGCCAAATTCCTAAGTCGACTTTTGATATTATCCTTCCAAATATACCGACGACTTCATCTTATCGAATACCAACTAACATACTTACACGCTACACCAATACTACTCGGATCCACAAATCGTGCAATCTATGCACCAAATAGCAACATTCCAAATGTACTCAACCCTGAAAAAATACTTCAAATGAGAGGACAGTTCTTCCAGCTTAACAGGTACCATGACAACACCACGCTAAAAGCCTAGTACATACCGTAGAACCAGAACACACGAATCCAACACAAAGGATGATCTCTCAACATAACTTCTCTTCAATGCGTGACCCCATCCAAACAATTGGTCCATAATATATTCCTCGATCCACATAGCTCAAAAATCAATGACCCTGCAAAATTCGACATCAAGTACTCAAAGTGCATTACCATAACCACGGAGAATCAGACGACACAATGCCACACAAAAAACGAAAGAACATAACCAATATGCCCTCAATCATGCGATACCCGATAACTCATTCCACTTAAATTCCGCCATAAGACCACAATAGAACCGCACCATGTGTGCCTAAAATCAACGAATCACAACTCCTCGTAGCATGGAAAAGTAACTCATAAATCATTCCAGAACACTAATAAGCCCAACAACAACTGAATGGCACATCCCTCAACAATAGCACTATGGAGCCAAAAAATCCGACTCGGTGTAGAATACACATTCCTAATTGGGCCTACCAATGAACCCCAAAAAAACTCTCATCACCCACAATAGATAAATAACCCCCCGAAGGTCCACAATTACTGAATCACAACACATACTATCTTCTTACTAACCCTGGCTACACTTTTACAGACCAAAACCACAAACAATCAACTCATGAGATCTCCCAGTCTCCAAATCCATAAAACACACGAATCACCATATCTGATCTCAACCCCACCGCCTGAATGTCTAACACTTCTGCAATACACGATCAACCCACGAGGAACACTCCTATAATTCTCCTGTTCCACAAAGCAAAATTTGAACACGAGCGGCCGATTAAACAAGAGAGTGCCACAATACTAATGAAGTATCCATAAATCAAACACATTTCCCCTTCTAAAATGTATATCCTCTTCAGTCATACCAACTAGTAATATCATTTACCTAGTCCTCTCAAACCGTCCATGATGCCTACGAATTCCACGACCTTCTATTCAAAACCGAATTGTGACATTGCACTTGCAATTCTCAATACTACACAACACACCGCACCCAAAATGATATCATATGAACGATACAAAAAAAAATCTCAAATCAACGACGAGTCGCAAGTGACTACATACTCAATTAGACAAGAACTTTCCATTGATTTCATCCTGGAGGATCACCATATGCAACATGCCCAACAAACCAGTAGAAAATATACATATCCAATCGTGGTAGAAACCATCAGGAACTCTATGAAATCTATTTGCACTTAACCAAACCGTCAGGACTGATCCCTCTAACTCGACCAAGCTACGCAGGTCACCAAAGACCACGAGAATTACCACGAATAACATCTAGAAAGTCATCACATCATAAGCACCCAAAGAACCGATCTTACCCATTACCATGTCGATCCAACCTACTACCAGGCTATCCTATTCCTCAAAGTTCCTTCTGAATTACATTCAAATTGATTCATCCCCTCTCCATAATACAACCATCCGCAACCAAAACTCACCACGCGAGACCCTAGTATAAAACCATATCGTCCTAAGGCTCATAAGCTGTTTAATGTTCTTTTAAGCACCCCAAAAGTACCACAACTCAAATACTTACTCTAAAGAGAATTTCATGCAAATCTAAAACCATTGCATTCACCTTCCTGATACTAATATGAAGAATCCATAATGATATAGAAGTTCCGCAAGTATTGATACCATCCAAACCTCAGTCTCTAGCCCAATACACATCCTGAAGATTTCCAATTGCTACATAAAAATCTTAAATCCATTAATACTATTCTCGAGAGTCATTCAGTATGCTCAAATCTTGATTAACCGGACAAACGGACTGAACGACCTGTGCCCCATTAGTACACCAACATGCCAGGGAGCAACCCACACTCCTCAATGACCAAGCATTCTCCTACTCCATGCACAGTACATCCTTCACAGCTAACCACTCACTTATCCCATCATTCTTTCATACCCATAGAATGTGATACAACCTGCATCATGAAATTCCCTTACTCGATTCATTCTCAAATTCCACCGCTGCAAGCCATAACTGCTTCACCGGCTTACCTCAAACCAAACCACTACAACGCATGATCATGCAATCAACTCGTCAACAACAGACTCCCCCACTTGGCTCAAAGCGATAGATCAATACACGCAATAATTCACAATGCCCATACTCTATTACTACTATAATACCACAGTGAGATTCAACAAAATCCTTCCCGGACCCTTGTAGCGCAAACCATCTAATACTTTAAATTATTTGCAATTCTCACATTCACCATTACAATAGTCAGGCCAACTTCCACAAGTGATCTAAACTCAAATTGCAACATATATCATTCACTGGTAATAGAGAACTTGTTACAAAACAACATAAGGATCACACAACCTTAGGACACCCTGCAGGAGGTAACTCCACCTGCTTAGCCTCCAACTGATATCTCTCTATACTCCTCGATAATCATAACTATTATGCAATTACTTTATCTCCCTGAGTTTAACTCATAACCTAAGATGAAGATCTACTTTACTCCACAACTAAACTACATGAGAGGTCCTTCAATACAACCCGTAGCTCGAGGCCAAAAACACCAAATAGTCCTTACTACATTTCCAACAAACTCTTCTTGTTACATTCAAACAATCTGAACACATCTTACCATCAAATCATACTCACCACAGAGTCATCCAGTCACAAAATCCTACCAATAAGGACACAAACGGACAAATAAGTCCCAAATGCATATGCTCACACAACCGAAGTCTCAATACTAAAGCCACAGACAAAACACGGCCTTAATTGTTACACCCCATGTTTTTGTATGTGAAAGTGCGCCATAAATAAATTATTGGAAGCTAAGAAATGAGATGTTACATCCCGCATTTTTGTACGATAAAGTTTCGTCGTAAGTTAACCAACGTAACTTCAGGAATGAGATTATTGTTACATTATAAGTATTATGCTATTTAAAATAAGTGACGAGTAAATTCGTGAAGGTGAGAGGGTAAGCAAATCGAAGAAAGTGAATTTTGTCAAAATTTGGCATTTTGGTATAAAATACGGTACGAGCTATAATAACCCGATAATTATGGACTAGTGGCATACAAGGTACCACATGGCCATGATATTAAGGTGTATAAGATGTGTTAAAAGAGTAATATTTTAAGTAGTTTGAGATAATTCCTAATTATGTGCGTAATTGATTAATCATTGGGTAATTAATTAAAGAGTGGGATAAGATTTAACCCCTCCCCCTGCGTGGAAAGCAACCCTTTCCATTTAGTAGCTAAGTAACAAAAGTTTTGAAAGAAATTTGACACCAAGCATTAATTATGTGAAGCCACCTAATAATTAAGGATAACCTTACAATCTCTAAAGAGAAAAATCCAACCAAGCTTTAATATTATTCTCTTATATCTTAAGGGAGTTTTAGCCAAGCTTAGAAACGTTACTGCTCAAAGTAACTTTCAAGAACCAAATCTTAGATAGAAATATAAGCAACGTTATTTCAACTTTCCAAATAGCAACATTATTGCTAAGTCCTTAAGGAAAGGTTTCTGCCAATATTTTCTTTTCATAGCTATGCGATTACTTCGAGCTTTTTATATCACTTATTCCATACTTTGTCGCAATTAACGTGTTTTAGAGGATTATCAAGCGATTCGTCTCAGGTATGTTAAGGCTATCCCTTCATTCTTTTGGAATGATCTATACGATACAAGCGAAACGAGCAAATACACAACTTTCATAAATTACTTTATTCGTATAAATGCTAGAGATGAATATATTTTTATTCTCCCATGTGTCATATTATTCTATCATCTGTTCATGGGTCTAAAAAATACGTAAATTGGTAAAGTTAATTTAATGATATTAGTTAGAGGCATAATGGTCTTATGATGTACCAAGAGATTTTATTAACGTGTTTCATATGCATTTCATGCATTTATACATGCACGTTGACCCATGACCAAATGGAGTTATATACGCGTATATATATGTATATGGGATATGGGAAAGGTTATGGCGTTATATACACCACCACCTGATCAGCCAGTATACGTTGATGATTTTGCCCACAGTGGCCGAGGTGATATAATGGGATGCTCTCAGAGGTTTGGTGATGTTATGAACACATGTACCTGTGCACGACATGACATTCATACGCATATGCATTATAATATAAGTATTTCATGATTTAAAGAGTTATCCAGACTTACAGGTTGAGTCATTTACTCAATATTTCATCCATGTCTTTTATGTACTTATTTATGTGCCTTACATACTTGGTACATTATTCGTACTGACGTTTCTTTTGCCTGGGGATGCTGCGTTTCATGCCTGCAGGTCTCGATAGACAGGTCGAGAGTCCTCCAAGTAGGCTATTGGCTCAACGGAAGATATTGGTGCGCTCCATTTGCTGCGGAGTTGCTTGTTTAGTCAGTATGATTTAGACGCATATTGTTTGGTATGGCGGGGCCCTGTCCTGACCTTTATGATATTATGTATTCTTAGAGGCTTGTAGACATATGTCATGTATATGGATACTTGTATGTCCTTGTCGGTCTGTATTTTAAGTATATAATGGATCACATTGGCCTTATAGGCCCGTATGTCACATGTATGAGTTTTTATATCTGGTTGGGTTGTCCGATGTCGAATATTCCCTCATGTTTACTATGGTTATCGCTTGACGCCCCTTCTGGCACACTTACCTATGATGATGTAATAAGAAATATATGTTATGTTAGTACTCGGTTGAGTAAGGTACCGGGTGCCCGTTGCGTCCCATAGGTTTAGGTCGTGCTAAAAGTGGTATCAGAGCAGTTATGTCCTAGGAGTCTACAAGCCGTGTCTAGTAGAGTGCGGTAGAGCTCAGTTGTATGAACTCAATTTCCTAAACTATATCTCATTCGTAATACAACGATATCTACATCAAGAAAGACGGTTGGTAAGAGATATTGTTGTGGAATAGTTGAGTCAGAGAAACTCGATTTTTGTATCATGCTTATGATGGATAAATTTGAGGTATTCTGCAGATCATGTGTGTACTAAGACGTGTAAGCCTCTTGATAATGAACCTTAAGTTAAAAATATTTATCCACCTTTATGGTGAAAGACAATGAGAGATTCAGAAGATAAATACAAGTTTCAAGAAGTAAAAGAAGCAAGATGAAGAAGGGTACGAGGTACCCAGTTAATAAATATTATCATTATTTACCATTCAGGGAGGGAGATATAAGCATTTAAAGTTACCCTCAACAGTGACAGATGTATGTACAATTGGCCACATCGATCTCAATTGTGCCCTATGGGAGCTAACAAATTTAGTTTAAGAGAAGGACGGGTTATCAGGATCCGGCTAGGGTTAGAATAACCCAAAATAGTGGATGGATTGGTAGAGTTAGTTGACATTTCCAAAGGATAGGCACTGGAAGCCTGGAAAGGATAAATATTATCTTAGTATGACTCCCGTCCCTAGTAGAGAGATAATGCTAGGAAACCCGAAGAGCCAGTGGATGGAGCAAAAGGGAGCTAAAAACAAAAGAATATCTTGTTTAAATTTTTAGATAAAGTGATAGACAGAAATGTTAGCAGGAAATAAGAAGAGAGCTAATGAAGAATTAAGAGTAATATGTGGCACATGGATAACAACGGTAGGCCAAAAATATGACAGTATTACAGAGTCTATAGTCAAGTAAAGGAAAAGACGAGAGGTGGCATGCCTTGAGACACCGAAAGAGTATAGGCCATAAAGTCATATCCTCACTTCGAGAAATAAATTTGTGACTCCAATGCAACTACCAGAAGGAAAAATTAGACCCCAGAATAATAAAAATCAGTATGATCTAGTGAACAAGATAAACTAAACATGAATTAGGGACTGAGTTATTGGATAATAGTCGGCATCATGAGAGTTTCAGATTTCATTCCGGCGATAATAGAATGGACAATAAAAGACGATTCATGAGAAATTTAGAAAATGGTCATTCAAGAAGACGCTTCCCTAAAGCAAGCAATATGAGCAAAGTTAATCTTAAGGGATTGTATGTGCCAGTTGCACTAAGTTTCACCATCGCGAGTAAGGAATTTTGTTATCCTTGATATAGAAGGATTAACGCAAGGCGAGTAAGGGTCATGGATAATATGAGAAGACACAAATGATGAAGAGGTAAAATATCTATAGGTAGATCATCGCAGCGCAAAATATTAGTACATCCGTATAGGCGGGAATATGGAGTGATGTGGCATTAAGTCACAATTAAGTGGTTTTAGTAATTATGGAATAGTAAAGGAAGAATGCGATAAAATGAAAAAGAGATGAGATTGCACTTATTCAAAGCTTTCATACATGCTACGATACCAGAGGATTATGTAAACACGACGCCAAGGAAAGGAAGTAAGGGTTCCTACCCGAGATGTTATTGATTAATAAGGAGCCACTATGAGACATAAGTTAAGACAAAGGAAATAACCCAAGAAAAATTACACGGAATATTGATATGAGAATGGGCCAATGAGTAGTTAGTAGTTGATTAAGGAAGCGCCTAGTTATGGCTACTCAAGAGGATACAAACAATCAACAGATCGTGCAAGATAAACATAAGGAACACCAATATTGGGAATTCAGCCTCGCAATTATGAAATCGGGATCCTTGAAAAATATTCGGATAAGAGTTGGGGTAGTTAAAGGTACCGTATAAGTGTTAGGGAAATAAAGGAGAGTGCCACTGGGAAAACAGTCAAAATATCAGTTCACTAGCAACCCTACAAGTACAAGGGCGTGGAGGTAAGAACTACAGATAATTATAGGCGAGGAAGAACATAAAAAATTCCGTCGAGTATTCGATGCAATAAGCTCGCATCTTTACAAGTGTTAGAAGGTATTAAGTACTACAATGAAACACTAGCTGAGGAAAAAGAGGATATAGTCTTGTAGCAATAGTCTCACAACAACATCGTATGCACTTCATAGGAAAGTGGCACCTATCGTGGCTAATGAGCGGGAAATGAACCAAAAGTAATATTCGAGACACTATTAATTGCAAAAAATTCCGGCATGCGTGGGAACTAAGATAAGCTAAGTATGCACGCAACAAGGGGGAATAAAGCTGAGAAGGAACGAAAGAAATTATTCGACCAATGATCCAAAGTTAGTTATTTTACGAACGCACATAAGATTTTGGAGCATAATCCATGCAGCATATATGTTGACAATCATACAGTCTTAGAAGACTCCGATATAAGTTAAAAGAAATAATTGAGTCCAGGTCATAGACAAAGGGAATTGTTAGATGAAGGTATCATGGATATTCTATAGTGCCCATGAAAGGCCAACATAATAAGTAAATGCCAGGAGCCACAAATCGGAAGATAGCTTAAGCATATATAAAGGCTGATCAGAAAAAGGAGGAAACTAAGAAGATACACCAATGATGTAAATCAGAAATCTGATTATTGGACCCAGAAAATTATAGAAATCGTGATTGAGAACATTACAGGATCACTCTTAATACCAGAGGTACCAAAGGAATAGTACAACAACCATATTCTATAATGGCTCTACGATAAAGCCAGTTAGAAAAATACCAGCCTCGTAAGAATTCAGTATGGAGCTCCCACCTGATTGTATAGGCACCCGAGGTGCAAGTATTATAATAGAGCTTCAAGTTACTTATGTGGAAGGGAGGTCATGAAACAGATAAAAGATATGATGCAAGATTTTAAGCTAAGTAAGGTAAAGGTGAACAACGTACAAGATATTCAAAGGCAGAAGATCGTGAATAGTCCATGCTTCGGATAGAAAGCTAGAAGCACTAGGATTCAGTATCAAGGAAGGATAGCGGTTTCATTAGTGGAATATCTTCTAGCCTATGGTTTCTAGGTATCGAGAGGTCTAGTTAAAAGAGTAAAGAAGAGTTTGAGACGATGTGATGTCTCGCTTAACGTTCCAGAATAACATAAGGAAATCTAGGGTGCAAGCAAGTTGAAGGAAGGTGGCGAGAAATATAAATGGATATGTATGGGTCGCAAGCTAAAGTATAGCAGAACGACAAGATTGTAGGAAGACATGAGTAAGGATAAGAAAGGGCGAGTGAAAAGGTGAAGAGAATGGATAAGTCTTCAAGATTAAGCCCGCGAAAATGAGAGAGAGAGATGATGGATTCTCTAAATTATATAAAGCTCAGTATAGCCTGAATGAGCTCAAAGGAGTCTATGACTAGCAGCATTTAGAAGAAGTAGAATACTGACCTGATAATAAAATGAGGATGTAATTGTGACTGATAAAGGATGACATTTGGGCCTTTGATTGAATAATGATTTGAAGAAAAAAAGAGGAGGAGAAAAGATTTCGCGGACGGCACGAGATTAGAATACCCCCATAAGGTGAATCACATCGAGATACTATGAAATACAATTATAGGAATCACTTCAAATATTTCTTGATGCAACATAAGCCTTAGTGGCAAGGTATTACGTAAGAAGTTTCAAGTTATCAATGGAATATTATAGATTAACATTAAGGTGAATCGACGATGGATGGATAAAAGATACAAAGTACGAGATGAGATTAGACCGTCAATCTGAAGACGAGCAATAATGAAGAAGAGTTAAAAGACTTAGCTTTATTAATATAGGATAAGCAACAAGAGTAACATGGAGTTTTGTTGTAGACCTCGGTAACAATAAATCGAAGTAAGAATTATGGTGTAATATGGCCTATTTAGATGTAGTAAAGCTAAAGATGTCAGAGGGACAACTTGAAATATTTTTGTATATGTTCACAAAGTGAGGCCTAGATATTGGCTAAGAGCTAGAGGAAAAGCGAGAGAAGCGTAGCATAGGCGCACATAAAAAGTTAGAGTCGTACAGGCTGGATGCTAGAAGGTAGCAACAGTTACAAGATTAGAAGGATTTCGGCTACAAGTCGTGGTGTGAGAAAAAGGCTTAAAGGGGGGAGGGGAATGCCCTGGCTTTTGGATTTATTCAAAGAACAATTGTCTGAATGAAAAGGAGAATATTAGTGTATTCGCAAGAGATATGGGTTATGGGAATTATAAGTTCATCAGTCAACATTCGAGGACAAATGTTCCAAAGGGGGATGATGTTACACACCATGTTTTCGTACGTGAAGGTGCGCCATAAATAAGTTAATGGAAGCTGTGAGATTATAAGTATTCAAACAACTGATGAGTAAATTCGTAAAGGTGAGAGGGTAAGCAACTCTCGCCAAAATTTGGCATTTTGGGATAAGATACAGTTTGAAAAAAAGTAGCAAGGTGTCACACTTTGAAAAAATGTGACACCAAGCATTAATTATGTGAAGCCACCTAATAATTAAGGATAACCTTACAATCTCTTAAGAGAAAAATCCAACCAAATCTCTTAAGGGAGTTTCAGCCAAGCTTAGAAACGTTACTACTCAAAGTCAATTTCTAATCCAATATTTTCTTTCCAAATAGCAAATCTTGGATAGAAACATAAGCAACGTTATTTAAACTTTCCAAATAGAAACATTATTGCTAAGCTCTTATGGAAATTTTTCGGCCAAGACTTTCTTTGCATAGCTACGTGATTACTTCGAGCTTTTCATACGACTTGTTCTGTGCTTTTTCGCAATTAACGTGTGTTAGAGGATTATCAAGAGAATCGACTCAAGTATATTAAGGCTATCCCTTCTTTCATTTGGCATGATCTATACGACACAAGCGAAACGAGCAAATGCACAACTTCCATAAATTACTATATTCGTAGAAATGCTAGAGATGTATATATTCTTATTCTCCCATGTGTCATATTATTCTATCATCTGTTCATGGGTCTCAAAAATACGTAAATTGGTAAAGTTTATTTCATGATATTAGTTAGAAGCATAATGGTCTTATGATGTACCGTGAGATTTTATTAAAGTATTTCATATGCATTTCATGCATTTGTACATGCACGTAGACCCATGACCAGATGGCGTTATATACGCGTATATATATATGTATATATATGTATATGGGATATGAGAAAGGTTATGGTGTTATATACGCACCACCACCTGATCAGCTGGTATACGTTGATAATTTTGCCCACAGTGGCCGAGATGATATGATGGGATTATCTCAAAGTCTTAATGATGTTATGAACACATGTACCTATGCACGACATGACATTCATACACATATGCATAATACTATAAGTATTTCATGATTTAAAGAGTTATCTAGACCTACAGGTTGAGTCATTTACTCTATATTTCATCCATGTCTTTTATGTACTTATTTATATGCCTTACATACTTGATACATTATTCGTACTGACATCCATTTTGCTCGGGGACACTGCGTTTCATGCCCGCAGGTCCCGATAGATAGGTCGAGAGTCCTCCAAGTAGGCTATTAACTCAGTGGATGATGTTGGTGTGCTCCATTTGCTCCGGAGTTGCTTGTTTGGTCAGTATGATTTAGACGCGTATTGTTTTGTATGGCGGGGCCCTATCCCGACCTTTATGATATTATGTATTCTTAGAGGCTTGTAGAAAGATGTCATGTATATGGATGCTTGTATGTCCTTGTCAGCCTATATTTTAAGTATATAATGGATAACATTGGCCTTATAGGTTTGTATGTCACATGTATGAGTTTCTATATCAGGTTATCGGGTATTCCCTCATGTTTACTCCTGTTATCACATGACGCCCCTTCCGGCCCACTTACCTGTGCTGATGTAATATGAAAGATACATTATGTTAGTACTCGCTTGACTAAGGTACTGAGTGCCTGTTGCGGCCCATAGGTTTGGGTCATGACATCAAGTCCCCTAGGCTGACCCATCATCAACATGCCGAAATCACATCTCGCACATCAGCCACGGAAATCACAAGTCGTTGATGCACAGCTGATACCGAGTGCTCATGTGCGCATACGAATGCGTGGAAGGAGTTCAAAGAGTTACGCTTCAAGCTGAATAAGTGCCGCACGATAAGGAAGGAAAGATGGGAATTATATCCTAGATGTCATGTAGCCTCTCGAAAATAGGTATGGACGTCATCATATCGATCCGCAAGACTTTACTAGACACTTGCTCATGAATTATAGAACCTATGAACCTAGAGCTCTGATAACAATCTTTCACGACCCAAAATCCACTAGTCGTGATGGGACATAACCCAACCCTCTAGGTAATCCAACTAATAATTTTCCAATTTCAATTATATTAAAAAGACAATTTAAATTTAAAGTAAGTTACAAAATTTTATGCATTTCCCAAGAACTGGTAGTAAAAATCAAGTGCTTCTACAAGTAGAGCTTACAAAACGAAAATGAAATAATTACATAGTCTATTTGAAAAGTACATAAACAGAGTTTTTATAATCTAAGGCTAGCCCAAACAAGGAGGCAACTACAAAAGGGACGCCGATACATCTTCAAGTCTCACAACCATCGAGCACAACAACAATAGCAACCAATATCTGCACGCAATGTGCAGAAGTGTAGTATCAGTACAACCGACCCCATGTACTGAGTAAGTAACAAACCTAACCTTAGGTTGAAAGAAAAGACGAGCTAACACTAGGTCGGGTCCAATACCAGTATTCTCCAATAGTTAGCAACAACGTAATATAGGTAATAAAAAGAGTATCTCATAAGTAAAATTCTCAACGCATTCACAGTTCTAAAAAATAGGCACGCTTTTCAAATATCTTAGTGAGAACCCAAATCCTTTGCCCGAAATGCCGAAATACAGGTAAGTTTGAAAACTGTGATTTTTTCCCAAAATCCTTTCAACAATAAGTAAGATGTTTTATTTTCTTTTCGAATAACAAGTATAAAATACCTCTCTAAGCCTTACATATCAATGTGTATAATAAGTCATGGATTATATGATACTATATAGCATGAGGAAAAATGCATGTTTATACATGTATGTCATGCGTGCATGTAAATGCCTGTATATCATGTGTGCATGCAAATGCCATGTATCTCGATCCACATACGTTTATCGTCGACTGCGCTTACTAGGGGTGTTCAGACTCCGGAAGGGCTCCTACATCCCAAGCGTTACGCACCGACGACTCACATGCTACACGGACAACTCGCGTGCCATAATATCAATATCTAGAAGTCGCCCTAGGTTGTCCGATACCCAAAGTCTTGAACACATAATATGGTATCAAATTTATGCTTGTACCAAGATCACATAGGGCTTTTGCAAAGTCTGCCCTCCCAATTTTGCAAGGAATAGTGAAGGCACCCGGATCTTCAAGTTTTGGTGCCATGGAGTGAACAATAGTACTCACTTGGTGAGTAATCTTAATGGCCTCACACTCCATGGACTGCTTTTTAGTCACCAAGTCCTTCATGAATTTAGCGTATCTTGCTATTTTCTCCAAGGCCTCAACCAATGGAACATTTATGGTAATACTCTTCATCATATCAAAGAACATTTTAAAATGGGCCTCTTGCTTCTGTTTTTCCAATCTCTAGGGATAGGGAGCAGGTGTCCTAGGCAATGGTGCCTTTGGGGCCACCGGTTCCGGCATGTCAATTATGTGCTCCCTAGACAGGTTCACATTTCTACCCAAATCTTCCCCATTGTAATGAATGCCAATTCTTACCTCACCTTCAATTGGCTCATCCATTTCTTGTTCCTCGTCAACTGGTAACTCATCTTGGGGTATAACTTCATCATCAACAATAACCTTCTTTGGCCCCGAAGTACTTGCTTAACCACCTTTTCCACTCCGAGAAGTCACTGCCATGGCATGACCGGTGTTGTTGTTATTCCCACCCTTGGGGTTCAGTACCGTATCACTCGGTAGTGCAGCCTTCGGGCGTGTGTTTAAGGCATGTGAAATATGGCCCATTTTTACTTCAAGATTTCAGATAGAAGTAGTGTGAGAGGATACCTGAGCATCAGATTCTGCATTTCTCTCCATCATATGTTTGAACATGTTTTCTATCCGACCCATATCCAAACTTGAAGAACTTTGTCCATGAGATTGATATGGAGGGGGGTTGCTTGGTTGTTGGTACATCGGGGGCCTTTGAAAACCCGACCCTAACTACCTTCGCGTCCCCAGTTTTTGTTGTTATTTCTTCCATTCCAATTCCATTCATTGTTGTTCCCCCATTGTCGGTCATTAACGTTGTTCCATTGATGATCATTGGTATTTCTCCAATTCCTAGCATTGTTATTCTTCCAGTTTCGTGGCCTTTGGTTCCCCCAGCTTTGAGTATTAGCTTGCCCTTGGTAGTTGTTTGCATACATAACATCCTCATCTTTTTCATCATAACTTTTGTCTTGTTCATGACCACTCGGCCCTTGATCACCTTGGTCACCATGATTTTGCCTAACATTCCCTCAGGGTATCCTTTGGTTTCCTTGCATATGCACTCCTTCCATAGCGTTTAGTTACTTCGGCCCTTGCAATTGTTGGAGTTGGGCTTTAGCAAGTTGTTTCATGGTTGTTGTGAGCTCGTCAATTGCTTGCCCTTGTTCTTGGAGTTCCTTGTGGAGACTATTCACATCGGTTTCCCCTTGAGGAACATTTGCTCTACTTTGCCAAGCCGAAGATGTGTCGACCATTTCATCAAGAATCTCACATGCCTCCGGGTATGTCAACTTCATAAAATTACCACCGGACAATTGGTTGACCACACATTGATTTACCGTGTTGATTCCCCGGTAGAATGTTTGTTGTATCATAGCCTCGGTCATGTCATTGTTCGGACACTCCTTGATCATGGTTCTATAGCGTTCCCATATTTCATGTAGTGGCTCGTTTTGCTCTTGTTTGAATGCCAAAATCTCATCTCGAAGGGCCGCCATATGGCTTGGGGAAAAGAACTTCGCAATAAATTTATCCGCGAGATCATCCCGAGTTGATATAGAATGGTTTGGGAAACGCTCAAGACAATCCAATGCCTTTACCCTATGTGAGAACGGGAACAATCGTAACCGTAATGCATCGTCCAACACATTAGTTTTCTTACTCCCCCAACAGGTATCAACAAAGCCTTTGAGATGCTTATAGGCATTCTGATGCGCGACTATGATGAAGTATCCTCTTTGCTCTAGGAGAGTGAGCATCACATTTGTGATTTAGAAGTTCCCCACTCAAATCCTTGGAGGGACTATGGCACTGCGTACCCCTCATTTGGAAGGACCCGAGGAGCAGCTCTAGGAGCTGGAGGTGGGGGAGGGTCTGGTACATCATCCTGTTTATTGGCCTGCCGGCCCCTTCTTTGTGGAGGAATTGGATTAATTTCATCCTCTTGATTGTCATAAACCTCCTCCCCCAGAATCACATTTCCTAGCGGATCAGCCATTGTACCTAAGAAAACAAAACAAGGAAGTTAAAAATAGAAGGAAAGAAAAACACACTACGCTTCTAGTCACAAAGATAGTCACACCGTTTGAGCTCCACGGCAACGGCACCAAAAAGTGATCACGCCTCACCCACCCTACTATATAAGTAGGAAGGCAAGGATCGTGTAGCTTTTACCCGAATGGTCGGGATCGAATCCACATGGAGTCTATAATGGGAGTGAGTGTCTAAGTGATATAAAAGGGTCGAGTGTTTCTAATTGCACTTCTAAACATTTGTTGGTGTTGAACTATGCTAAGTGCACTCTATTATTTGTAAGCTAATTAATGACTAAATTTGTTTTTGTTGTTGTTTTCTGATATTGATAAAGGCACTAGAGTCGTGACCTTTGCCTAGGTGGATACACAACGGGGTTCAATTCTAAGGTCGGGGAATTGGCTAAGGATACAAGTATAACCAATGCACGAAGGTGCTTACTCTATACCTCTCGGTAGTTTGAGTGATTTTACCCTAATTTCCCCTCACGAAGTCAATAGTGTCAATTAATCAAGCAACTAGGGATTAGGTAGGGTATTACTCTTTCGAGGTTTAACCCGTTAATTGGGGCTCAAGTAGGGTTTGACCATTTCTGGGTTTAACCCAATTGATTGGGACTACCAATCTCTTGAAAATACCCTAATTTCCTATTAGGCTAATTTCTAGACTCAAGTTTTCTTTCTCAAGAATGACCCAAGTCATGAAAAGGCTAATTAGTGTTTTCAACCACTAATTTTAGCAATAGGAACCTTGAACTAGCCTAAATAGCCAACACCCATAATTTCCCAACCTTAATTTCAAAAACCCATTACATACCCACACTAGGGTTGAGCCACTACCGTAGATAATGGATCTAGCTACTCATAATCAAAGATGAAAACAATGATAGAGAAGAAGAATAACCCAGTTAATTGATTCCTAATAATGAAATAGAAGTTTCAATGTTAAAAATGCAAGAACAAAGCTACAAAGATGAAAACCCTAAAATATTCACGTGCTCTCTACTTCAAAAATTACAAGATATGTAAAGAAATTAGAAAATGTCTATTTATAGTCTACCAAATTTTCGGAAAAAAATTCCCCGCGAGACCACCGCGTACCACGAAAACAAGACCGCGGTCTGCTAAAATAATGAGGCTGTTGAGCTGCTGGTCTTCTAGTAAGGTTCGACCGCGGACCGCGATGAGAATTTGCTTGGCCTGCACCCTCACTTGAATGCCAGTGCAGACTGCGAAATTAGGACTGCGGCCTGTGGAAACTTGCATTGTCTTCAACCCTTACTGGAGTGACACCGCGGACCGCGAAACGAGGACCGCGGCCGCGGTGGAAATTTGCCTTGTGTTCAACCTCACTGGAATGCCACCACGGTCCGCGAAACGAAGACCACTGCCGTGGTGGATACTTGCCTTGTTTTCGACCTCATTTGAATTCCACCGCGGACTGCGAAATGACGACCGCGACCGCGGTGGCCTTTTGCTTGATCATCTTTGTTGTGTTTGATCCTTGTGCCGGATTCACTCCTGTTTTGAGCATATTTTAGACTGAGTGTCTTAATTTCTGATTCAATCCTTCAACAAGCAAACATATAAGCTTTCGGTGCCCCATTTTTGTACCGTTATATCCAAAATTCATGTATAAGGGAACGGAAAACGAGGCAAAATCCAAGTTATCAACTCCCCCAAACATAAGCTATTGCTTGTCCTCAAGCAAACAAAATAAGCCCCACCCCTATGATAGATTTCACGAAAATTCGGCTGTACTAATGGTGACCTTATCTAGCATCACTTGGGACTAACCATAGCCCCTAGTGCGAATGAATCATTGACAACGATTGAATTTTTCAAAACCAAAGTTTCAAGTGTGATACAAGAGCTTCAAGGGTTGTTCCAACTTATCAGTGAAATTCTAACTATTCCCTCGGTCAGTGTGGATCCCAGACTCTTACCTTGTGACTTTCCCTAAGAACCTCACATTTAGAATATTGACACTCAGAACGAGGAATATGGGGAATCGCTCATCTCTCATCAAGGAAAAAGTCCCAAGTTCGGCCCTTTGTGTAAATCACCACTAATGCAGGTTTCACTTGACATGAGATCATATAGGGCTTTTGTGGAATCATGATGAAGGATTTTGGTTGAGGGTACGAAGTATTTGGTCAGAGTGAATCTTATCTTTCCTTAAGCACCTCATTTTTAACCATTCTCACACATTTTTTTGAGAACTCTTTAACTCTTCGAGTCCTTTTGTCTTTTGTAGGGTTGGAGAGACACTGTATCATCAATTCCATCTTCTTTTTATGCTTTCCAAACTTTTGGCATCGCTTTTTCATCAGTTCCCTTTATTTCTTCTGTTTGTTCATTCTTTTCTTTTCATTCTTTTTCATTGCCTTTTCTCTTTTCTTTATTTTGTGCCTTCTTTTTCACATCATCACATCTCTCATCTCTTCCCCAAACTTATGCTTTTTGCCTATCGCCAAGGAAAGATCAGGTTCCAAGAGAGGGTAAAAGAATGGTTGAAGGCTTGTAACTTGGTTTGGAAGAAAGAATTTAAGGCTCAAAAGGGTTGACTAGGGAATATGTCTTTTGGAAGGTCATGAAAGTGTTCAATTATTTGTTCAAGCAAAGGAAATCCTACAGCCACTTCTCAAGTCAAATTACACCTAGAATTTTTCCTAGACAACACTCAGGGCAAGTTCTAGACTAGTGGCACGGAACTTGGACTTGCAATTGCGAATTTCTTAACACTCACAGCGAAAGGATTGATACAGAAACCTATTCGAGGGCCCACAACAACCTTAGTCATGTTTTGAGTAACAAAAAATGGTCCCGAAGAACCACCCGATGATTATCGTCCAACACAAGAGTCTCAAGATCGTCACTATCACCATCCTAAACACAACAGTTTGTCTTTGACCATGGGATCAAAGGAAACTGT
This sequence comes from Nicotiana paniculata, assembly GCA_005239505.1. Classification (NCBI taxonomy): domain Eukaryota; kingdom Viridiplantae; phylum Streptophyta; class Magnoliopsida; order Solanales; family Solanaceae; genus Nicotiana; species Nicotiana paniculata. Next base: position 81,919 of record ML333203.1, on the reverse strand, counting down.
GTTAGGACCAAGTGAAGATTTTCTTGAGGCACCGTTATTGAAAAACAAAACAAAAAGAAAAGGAAAAACATACTCAAATCCTTAAGAAGGTTGTCACACCGTCCATCCTTGGGAAGAGCCACCCGGTTCACACAAATTCCACCTTTGGAAAGAACCGTGGTGTTAAGAAAACTAAAGGCTTATTGCTCGCGCGAAAACCAAACAAGAAGCTAGAAAGAAAAATAAGAAGCTATAAAATAGAAAAAAAATGTGTAAAGTAAAGTGCGTGGGATAGAATGAATATGTACACTAGGGGAATTAGATGAATATACATAGGGGATGAATATTTATAANGGGGGGGGGGGGGGGGGGAGAGAGAGAGTAAAGAAAACTCCTTATTGGCCCTCGGCCTGCTGTGGTCCCTGTTGATGTGTCTGTGAGGGGATAAGATTTGCCTGAGACTGGGACTGTGAAGGAGCTGGATCTGTTGCTGGCTGTGGCTGTGAAGGAGCTAGGTCTGCTACTGCCTGTGATGGAGCTCCGGTGGGCTGCGCCTCCTGGCTCTATGCCTGAGTCTGCTCTGTGGGAGGGTCTTCCAATACAAGTCTGATGTCCTGAGCACGGGGCATAACCTTCCTCTTCTTCAATGGCCTCATCGGATCCTCCTCCCGCACTGACTGATGCTCTGTCTGCTGCTGTGGCTGCGGCTCTGTAGGGTCTGCTAGTAGCATCGCCAATGGAATTTGATCACCCTTTAGCTTGTCCACCTCCTTTCTCAAGTTAGCCACCTCCTCCTTTGACGCCCGAGTCTTCCTCAACTTCTTTATTCTTTGGCCAGCTTTGTCAATGTACTCTCATGTGCACCCACCACGTCTAGGATTTTCTTTTGGTTTTCCAAAATTTCTTTAAGAGTGTCCTAGACAGACAGTGGGACCTGTGGTGGGGGAGGAGTAGTTGAGGCTGCCACACCTATAGAAATTGCAGTTAACTTTGTAGTAGTTGATTGCATCTAATTGTTGAGGCTTGTCAGTGTTAGGTTCAGCCGTGGGATAGGCTCTGGTGGAGGGAATGTTAGTGCCGGTGGAGGTAGACGGGCTTGGAGCCTCCTCTGGAATGGTTGGCTGGGGAAGGGAAGGTTCCACCACCACCACTGGCTCTTCAGACTGGCTAGTGGAGGCAACAAACTTACCCTTTGACTTCTTTTTAGGGTTGTCCTCATCCTTCGAATCATACCAAGAAAAAGGCGCTTTGGGCTTGACTTTGGTGTCAAAGCGCTTCTTGGTGACCTCCTGGTCTTTACAATACATTGTCAGATAATGAGGAAAAGGGTAAGAAGTATCACCTGTGCTGAAAACCCGGCTAATAACCTCAGACATCACATTCCCAACATTGATGGGGTACCCAGCCATGATAGATGCAACCAGCACAGCCCGACTGAGGGGGAGGGTCTGGTCATGATGTGTCGGGTCCAGCCGGCTACACACAAAAGTTTCCCACCCTTTTTTTTCAAAGTTAAGGGTCTTCCTAGTGATAGTCTTCCCAGCAGTCAACCACTCCGGAGTCTCCCCGGGATTAGCCAAGTGTAAAGCCAACCAATTTCTAGCAGCATCCTTTTTTGTCCAGTTTCTCCCGGTACAAAGAATCGTCGACATCGTCCATATCCAAATAGTCATTGAGTGAAACTCCATCAAAGGGCACTGTGAGATTGCGGACATGGGATGCCTTTGAGTCGTTTGCAAGAAATAGTAAATTTGTGTAGAACTCTTTCACTATGTGCTCATTTGCATCCGGGAGATGCTCATTGAAGCAAGAGCACCCTTTTCTGTATCAGAAATGCTACTTCACGTTGGAGTTCTAGGTAAACAACTCTTTAAGGGAAAAAGAACCCTCTGAAATAAGTGACTGTGCAGTCCACAATTCCCTGAATCTGTGAAAGGCATTTTCACTGACAAATCGATCTTTCCACACATCCGGATTCCAAGTGCGCTCGAACCCTTCAACCACCTATTCATCCCCCTTACTATCACTTGAATTCTCCCTAGATAAGGAAGTTGTAGGGGAAGTAGAGTATGAGTGTGTGCTGGAGGCATATTTGGCTGGGGAAGCTGCCTGTGCTGGGGCCGGGGCAGATGAGACAGGGTCCAATGGAGATGACTATGATGAGGCCTCCTCTGACGGAGCATACTCACTGCCTGATGGTGAATGAGGGGAGGCTCTAGCCCGAGTAGGCCATCGGGATGACTGAGGAGGAATTGAAACTTTGGGCGGTTGCCTGGGTGCCCACGGGCCTCTCCCCCTTTGAGATTCTCCTCTACCAGTTTGTTTACGACCACCTCCTCGAGATAGCACCATTGTCTGCAAAGTAATCATAAGTGAACATGGTTAGTTTCCCGAGCATTGTTGTGCAGACACATAGGTAACAATGAAGACTAACTGCACTACTGTTAGGCCACCGCGGATAGCAAAAAATCAAACGCGGACCGCGGTGGGTGACCCTCTAATGAGCAAGACTCTCTGGACCTTCACATTTCGGACCGCAAAAAATAGATCGCGGCCGTGAAGTAAGATCCAGTGAAGTATCAGTTCTGGATAACAAGGACCGCGGACCGCGAAAAAGCAAGTTGGGTTTGCAAACACAAGCACCGCGGTCCGCGAAAAAGGGACCGTGGACCGTGAAAAAGGGTTTCTACCTAAGGTTTCCAGATTTTTCCTTTTCTATGCTAATGTGTTCATTAGGTTAAGCCTTACACGATTAACCTGTGTAATTGTATTCCAATGGACTAACATGAACCTAATTGGACTAACCCTAATATTTTAAAAGCCTAAAAAGTGAAAAATTATGAAAAAGAGGATGAAAATAAAGAAAATGAATAAATTAAGAAGTTAATTAAGCACACTTACACTTACTAGATGCTTGGATGATAGTTTGGATGAGTGAAATGAGTTTCAGAGAATGCAGGAATAAGACACAGTCGAAGGGAGCTTTGAATAATTACAGTGCGTAAAGTAGGAAATTAAACCCTAGTTGCCTATTTATAGAGAAGAGCTTGGGTGCACCCCTCTTACCTACCGCGGACCGTGAAAAATCGACCGCGGTCCACGGTCATTCAGTTGCTCATGGCTCAGGCAAAAGGTCACTGCGGCCGCAAAAAATCAACCGCGGCCGTGGTGAGTTAGGATCTGAAAGGCATCCTTCAGTTAAATGGGCTTCGCGTACCGTGAAAAAGTGACCAAGACAGCGAAGCAAATTCCAGTGAACTATTGTTGCAGCCATTGGGCTTCACGTACCGCGAAAAGGAGACCGCGGCCGCGAAGTCAATTCCAGTAAGGTTCTGTTTCTACACTTAGCCAAATTTCCAGTGTCAAAATCATCCTACACATCGAAAAACCAGTTAGTGTAACTATGAAACCTATTCTACCAAGAAAAACAAAGAAAAAGAAAACAAAGACACATGGGTTGCCTCCCAAGAAGTGCCTGATTTAACGTCGCTGCACGACACATGTTACCGGGATCATTTGAGATTAAGAAATGCCACCACGTGGCTGTCATCGACTTTGCCAAGATAGTACTTTACCCGGTGACCATTTACTCTGAAGACTTCACCACTTTTTTTCTTGAGGTCAAGAGCCCCAAATGCAGTAACAAATACTACTTCAAAAGGCCCACTCCACTTTGACTTGAGTTTTCCCGAAAATAGCATCAACCGAGAATAGAACAATAAAACCAAATCACCAACCTTGAACTCTTTACCTAGAGCATATTTGTCATGTAGGTACTTCATTTTTTCCGTATACAAGGACGAACTGGAGTGCACGTGGAATCTAAACTCATCTAACTTATTTAATTGCTCCACCCGAAGATTTGCAGCTACATCCCATTCCAAGTTCAATTTTTTTAAGGCCCACACAGCCTTGTGCTCCAATTCCACCGGAAAGTGGTATGCTTTTCCGAAGACCAAACGATATGGGGACATCCAAATTGGTGTCTTGCAGGCGGTCCGGTAAGACCAAAGAGCATCATTTATTTTCTTGGCCCAGTCGGTCCTATTGGCATTGACCGTTTTGGATAATATGCTCTTTATCTCTCTGTTAGACACTTCAACTTGGACACTAGCCTGAGGGTGGTACGGGGTAGTGACTTTATGATTGACCCCATACTCAGAAAGCAACGAGTCGAAGGCTTTGTCGCAAAAATGTGACTCCCCGTCACTGATGATGGCTCGTGGAGTGCCAAACCTAGTAAACATAATTTTCTTGAGAAATTCTATCACACTCCGCGCTTCATTATTTTGTAAGGCCACGGCCTCCACCCACTTTGACACATAATCAACCGCAACCAAGATGTACGTGTTCCCACATGAACTCACTAATGGCCCCATGAAGTCGATGCACCAAACATCAAAGATATCTACCTCAAGAATTGAATTTAAAGGCATCTCATCCTTCTTGGAAATTCCCCCGGCTCTTTGGAATTCATCACACCTCTTCACTAGGTCACTAGCATCCTTATACAAAGTTGACCAAAATAACCCACAACTAAGCACTTTAGAAGTAGTTCTCACCCTTCCGTGATGACCACCATACGGTGAGGAGTGGCAAAACTCAAGGATATCCAGTTGTTCTTCTTCCGGTACACATCGCCAGATCACCCCATCGGTGCAAATCTTGAACAAATAAGGCTCATCTCAATAGAAATCCAAGCTATCCCTTTGAAGCTTCTTCCTTTGGTTAGAAGAGATCTCCGGTGACGAGGAAGTTAGTAATATCCGCGAACCATGGCATTTCTAGCATTGACATTGAAAGGAGTTGTTCATCCGAAAAATTATCATTAATCTCAAGTCCGTCACAAGGACGTCCTTGCCCCTCCAACCTAGACAAATGATTGGCTACTTGATTCTCACTCCATCTTCCGTCCACGATCTCTAAATTAAAATCTTGTAATAACAACACCCATCTCATAATTCTTGCCTTGGAATCCTTCTTGGTCCTGAGGTACTGGAGTGCTGCATGGTCAGTGTGAACTATGACTTTGGCGCCCATCAAATAAGGGAGAAATTTTTCCATGGCAAAGACTATTGCTAGAAGCTCCTTCTCCGTGACTGTGTAGTTCATTTGAGCAGAATTCATTGTCTTGCTGGCATAGTAGGTTGGATGAAACACTTTGTTCATCCTTTGCCCAAGCACAACACCCACAGTAACATCGCTTGCATCACACATAAGCTCAAATGGTTCACTCCAATCAGGCACCGTGATAATGGGAGTGGTAGTGAGTTGTGTTTTAAGATTTCAAAAGCTTGCATACAATCCTCATCAAAACTGAATTTAACATTCTGCTCTAACAGCTTGCATATGGATTCACCACCTTAGAGAAATCTTTGATAAACCGCCGGTAAAAACCGGCATCCAAGAAAGCTATGGACTCCTCTCACTGAAATAGGTGGTGGCAACTTTGAAATAACCTCGATATTTTCCTTATCAATTTCAATGCCATTCTTTGAAATTTTATGGCCCAAAACGGTTCCTTCCTCCACCATGAAGTGGCATTTTTCCCAATTCAAGACAAAATTCATTTCTTCACACCGAGCAAGGACTCTATCAAGATGACTAAAGCATTCGTCGAAAGAATCCCCGACGACACTAAAGTCGTCCATGAATACTTCTAGAAAGTCCTCCACCATGGAAGTGAAGATTGCCATCATACATCTTTGGAAAGTAGCTGGGGCATTATAGAGTACGAATGGCATGCGAGCAAAGGCAAAAGTGCCATACGGGCAAGTAAAGGTAGTCTTCTCTTGATCCTCCGGGGCTATCAAAATTTGATTATATCATGAATACCCATCGAGGAAACAATAAAAGGCCCCACCTGCGAGCCTATCCAACACTTGATCCAGCAATGGTAAAGGAAAATTGTCTTTGCGGTTACCATGTTGAGCTTGCGGTACTCCATGCACACCCGCCATCCGGTAACCGTCCTTGTAGGAATGAGCTCATTTTTATCATTTTTTATCACTATCATTCCACCCTTTTTCGGAACGCATTGGACCGTAGAAGTCCAAGCGCTGTCCGAAATTGGATAGACAACACCCACATCAAGCCATTTTATAATCTCCTTCTTCGCCACCTCTTGCATAGCTTCATTGAGTCTTCTTTGATGTTCCATGGAGGGTTTTGCTCCATCCTCCAATATGATCTTATGCATGCAAAAGGCGGGGCTAATACCCCGAATATCTGCCAAGGTCCAACTGATTGCTTTCTTCCTCCTCCTTAGCACTTTTAAAGTTGAGTCAACCTGCATTTTGGTTAGGAAAGAGGAAAGAATAACTGGTAAAGTACAAGAGGGACCAAGATATTCATACCTGAGGTGGGAAGGAAGTGGCTTCATCTCCAGATTCGGAGGTTCCTTAATGTATGGCTTTGTTGGTGGGGTCTTCCTGTTCTCCAAGTCCAAGGACAATTTTCTGGGAGCATAAGAATAAGACCCCATGCCTTGAAGGGCATGGGTGCTCTCAAGCACACCATCTACGACTTAGTCCTCGTGATTCAACAAGGCCAACTCTACAGGATAATCAACATGGATCATAGCACTGGCATCGTCAATAAGAACCTCGGACACGAGGTCCATAAAAGAGCAAACTTCAGTGTTGTTGGGTTGCTTCATAGATTTGCATACATGGAAGACCACTTTTTCATCACCAACTCTGAATGTATGTTCCCCAGCTTCAACATCGACCAAGGCCTTCTCGGTGGCAAGAAAAGGCCTTCCCAAGATAATAGGGACCTCAAAATCAACCTCACAATCGAGGATAACAAAATATGCCAGAAATATGAATTTGTCCACTCTCACTAAGACAACATCAATGATACCTAGGGGCCTCTTCATTGATCTATCCGCCATTTGCAAGCGCATAGAGGTCGCCCTAGGTTGTCTGATACAAAAAGTCTTGAACACAGAATATGACATCAAATTTAAGCTTGCCCCAAGATAATAGGGCTTTTGCAAAGTCTGCACTCCCAATTGTGCAAGGAATAGTGAAGGCACCCGGATCTTCAAGTTTTGGTGCCATGCACTGAATAATAGTACTCACTTGGTGAGTCATCTTAATAGTCTCACACTCCATGGACCGCTTTTTAGTCACCAAGTCCTTCATGAACTTAGCATATCCTGGCATTTGCTCCAAGGCCTCAACCAATGGAACTTTTATGGTAAGACACTTCATCATATTAATGAACTTTTTAAACTGGGTCGCTTGATTCTGTTTTTCCAATCTCTGAGGATAGGGAGGAGGTGGCCTAGGCAATGGTTCCTTTGGGGCCACCGGTTCTGGTATGTCAATTATGTGCTCCCTAGACGGGTTCACATTTCTACCCAAATATTCCTCATTGTCATGAATTTCAATTCTTACCTCACGTTCAATTGGCTCATCCATTGCTTTTTCCACATCAACTAGTAACTCATCTTGGGGTACAACTTCATCATCAACAACAACCTTCTTTGGCCCTGAAGTACTTGCTTCACTACCTTTTCCACTCCGAGTAGTCACCGCCATGGCATGACTGGTGTTGTTTTTGTTCCAACCCTTGTGGTTCACTACCGTATCACTCGGTAGTGCACCCTTCGGGCGTGTGTTTAAGGCATGTGAAATCTGGCCCATTTGTACTTCAAGATTTCGGATAGAAGTAGTGTGCGAGGATATCTGGGCATCGGATTCTGCATTTCTCTCCATCATATTTTGAACATGTTTTCTATCCGACCCATCTTCGAGCTTGAAGAACTTTATCCATGAGATTGATATGGAGGGGGGTTGCTTGGTTGTTGGTACATCGGGGGCCTTTGAAAACCCGACCACCGACTACCTTCGCCTCCCCAATTGTTGTTGTTGTATCTTCCATTCCAATTCCCTTCGTTGTTGTTCCCCCATTGTCGATCATTATTGTTGTTCCATTGACGATCATTGGTATTGCTCCAATTCCTAGCATTGTTATTGTTCCAGTTTCGTGGCCTTTGGTTCCCCAAGCTTTGAGTATTACCTTGACCTTTGTAGTTGTTTGTATACATAACATCCTCATCTTGGTCATCATAATTTTCATCTTGTTCATGACCACTCGGCCCTTGATCACCTTGATCACCATGATTTTGCCTAACATTCCTGCGGGGTCTCCTTTGGTTTCCTTGCATATGCACTCCTTCTATAGCATTTACTTGCTTCGGCCCTTGCAATTGTTGGAGTTGGGCTTTAGCAAGTTGGTTCATGGTTGTTGTGAGCTCGACAATTGCTTGCCCTTGTTCTTGGAGTTCCTTGTGGAGACTATTCACACAGGTTTCCCCTTGAGTCACATTTTCTCTAATTTGCCAAGCCGAAGATGTGTCGGCCATTTCATCAAGAATCTTACATGCCTCCGAGTATGTCAACTTCATAAAATTACCACCGGCCAATTGGTTGACCAAACATTTATTTACCGTGTTAATTCCCCGCTAGAATGTTTGTTGTATCATAGCTTCTGTTATGTCATTGTTCGGACACTCCTTGACCATGGTTCTATAGATTTCCCATATTTCATGTAGTGGCTCGTTTGGCTCTTGTTTCAATGCCAAAATCTCATCTCGAAGGGCCGCCATGTGGATTGGGGAAAAGAATTTTGCAATAAATTTATCCGTGAGCTCGTCCCAAGTGGATATAGAATGGTTTGGGAAACGCTCAAGTCAATCCAATGCCTTTCCCCTAAGTTTGCTTACTCCCCCAACATGTATCAACAAAGCCTTTGAGATGCTTATAGGCATTCTGGTGCGCGGCTCCGGTGAAGTATCCTCTTTGCTCTAGGAGAGTGAGCATGTAATTTGTGATTTGGAAGTTCCTAGCTCGAATCCTTGGCGGAACTATGGAACTAGGCTACCCCTCATTTTGAAGAACCCTAGGAGTAGCTCTAGGAGTTGGAGGTGGGGGAGGGTCTGGGACATCATCTTGTATATTGGCCTGTCGGCCCCTTCTTTGTGGAGGAATTTGATTAATTTCATCTTCTTGATTGTCATAAACCTTCTCCCCCGGAATCACATTTCCTAGCGGATCAGCCATTGTACCTAAGTAAACAAAACAAGGAAGTTAAAAATAGAAGGAAAGAAAAATACACTACGCTTCTAGTAACAAAGATAGTCACACCGTTAGAGTTCCCCGGCAACGGCGCCAAAAAGTGATCAGGCCTCACCCACACTACTATATTAGTAGGAAGTCAAGGATCGTGTAGATTTTACCCGAATGGTCGGGATCGTATCCACAGGGAGTCTATAATGGGAGTGAGTGTCTAAGTGATCTAAAAGGGTCGAGTGTTTCTAATTGCACTTGTAAACATTTGTTGGTGTTGAACTATGCTAAGTGCACTCTATTGTATGTAAGCTAATTAATGACTAAATTTGTTTTTGTTGTTGTTTTCTGATATTGACAAAGGTACTAGGGTCGTGACCTTTTCCTAGGTGGATACACAACGGGGTTCAATTCTAAGGTCGGGAAATTGTCTAGGGATACAGCTATAACCAATTCACGAAGATGCTCACTCTATACCTCTCGATAGTTTGAGTGATTTTACCCTAATTGCCACTCTCGAGGTCAATTGGGTGTCAATTAATCAAGCAATTAGGGATTAGGTAGGGTATTACTCTCTCGAGGTTTAACCCGTTAATTAGGGCTCAAGTTGGATTTGACCAGTTTTGGGTTTAACCCAATTGATTGGGACTACCAATCTCTTGATAATGCCCTAATTTCTAGACTCAAGTTTTCTTTCTCGAGAAAGACCCAAATCATGAAAAGGCTAATTAGTGTTTGGAACCGCTAATTGTAGCAATAGAAACCTTGAACTATCCTAAATAGCATACACCCATTAATTTCCCAACCTTAATTCCAAAAACCCATTACATACCCACACTAGGGTTGAGCCACAACCCTAGCTAATGGGTCTAGCTACTCATAGTGAAAGATGAAAACAATGATAGAGAATGATAATAACCCATTTAATTTAATCCTAACACTGAAATTGAAGTTTCGATGTTAAAAATTCAAGAACAAAGCTACAAAGATGAAAACCCTAAAATATTCACGTGCTCTCTACTTAAGAAATTACAAGATACGTAAAGAAATTACAAAATGGTCTATTTATAGTCTGCCAAATTTTCGGACAAAAATGCCCCTGCAGGACCACCGCGGACCACGAAAACATGATCGCGGTCCGCTAAATTAATGAGGCTGCTGAGCTGCTGGTCTTCTGGTAAGGTTCGACCGCGGACCGCAAAATAATGACCGTGGCCCACGGTGAGAATTTTCCTGGCATGCACCCTCACTGGAATGCCACCGCGGACCGCGAAATTAGGACTGCGGCCGCGGTGGAAACTTGCATTATCTTCAATCCTTATTGGAGTGCACTGCGGCCGCGGTGGAAACTTGCCTTGTGTTCAACCTCACTGGTATGCCACCGCGGTCCGCGAAACGAGGACCGCGGCCGCGGTGGATACTTGCCTTATTTTCGATCTCATTGGAATTCCACTGCAGAACGCGAAATGAGGACCGCGGCCGCGGTGGCCTTTTGCTTGATCATGTTTGTTGTGTTTGATCCTTGTGCCGGATTCACTCCTATTTTGAGCATATTTTAGAATGAGTGTCTTTATTTCTGGTTCAATCCTGCAACAACCAAACGTATAAGCTTTCGGGGACACTTTGTGTACCGTTATATCCAAAATTCATGTATAAGGGAACGAAAAACGAAGCAAAAATCCAAGTTATCATCAGGCCCTCGGCCATAATCATCAATCTCTCTAGTCTCGCTCACGGGCTCATATTATAATGAACTAGCCCGACAACAAGAATATGATGTATCAATAGGTAACAACTGAGACTGAGATATGATATTAAAGCATGAACATGACTGAGTACAAAATATCATTGAAGTCTGTGAAATAACCGCAAAAAATGACCACTATGGGTCTCAACAATATCGGCATAAAGTCTAAACATTATATCTAGCACGATTGACAGCTCAATTACTTTATCGCATGGTAAAAACACAGATATCAACAAGATAGGGCCACCATACTGGGCCATGGGAACCATAGGGTCCCATTTCACAGGGTGCACGCCCACACGCCTATCATCTAGTATGTGCGTCACCTCAATACCAATCACATGACACAAAATTTGGGGTTTCACACCCTGAACACTATGTTTAGAAGATTTACTTACCTTAATAGCGTAGAAATCCTATTTAGGGATGCTCTCTCCCCTTGACTGGTCTCCACTTAAGCGCTCAGCTTCCCCACCTGCGCCCGGGTCTCGAACCTGCGGGCTCGCAGGTGCGGCCAAATCCTCGCGCCTGCGCTCCAGACTTGAGCTTCCCAATTCGTATCTGCAAGCCACCTTCCACGCCTATGACCTCGCATCTGCGGCTCCCCATCCGCAGGTGCGGAACAACTCCAGCAGTTCAAGAACCAGCAGAACAAAAAGCTCCCAACGCAAAAATCAACCTGGTAACCACCCGAAACCCACACGAGGCCCTCGGGACCTCAACCAATAATGCCATAAAGTCATATATCAATATATGAACTTAGTCGAACCTTCGCAACCCTCAAAACACTTAATTAACCTAAGATTTAAGCCTAAGAACTTTTAAACTTCTGAATTCCGCAAACGACGCCGACACCTACCAATCCTCGTCCGAATGACCCAAATTTTGCACACACGTCAAAACTGACATTTAGAAGTACTCCAACTTCCGGAATTCCATTATGACCCCGATATCTAATTTTCCATTGCTCACCAAAATCGCCAAATTTCTAACTTTCGCCAATTCGAGCCTTATTCTACCACAGACCTCCAAATCACAATTCGGATGCTCTCCTACGCCCAAAATCACCTAACGGAGCTAACATAACCATCAAAATTCACATCCGGGGTCAAATTCTCTAAAAGTCAAACTGGGTCAACTCTTTTAACTTAAAGCTCCTACGACAAACTCATTCCTCCAAACCGACACCGAATAACCTGAAACCCCAAAATCGATGATTCGCATAAATCACAATACATCATAAGGAGCTAGTCATGCCCTCAAACTACCGAGCGAAGTGCAAACGCTCAAAGTGACCGGTCGAGTCATTACAGTTGCACTAGCAGTTGCCCTAGCTGTAGCATGTGCCCCTCCTCGGCCTCTTCCACTGCCCTAGCCCCTTGTATCACCGGCCCTGGGGGAACTATCATCGGTAACTACAACTTGTGTCATCACCATCTGTCAGGGAATAGAAAGACAAAGGCTCAAACTCCGATATAAATATATCTGCACGATAGGAATGAAAGAAGTGAAATTCCTAATAGTTTCATATCCTCTGAAAGATAAGTATGCACGTCTCTGTACTGATCCTCAAGACTCTACTAAACTTGGTCATGTCGCGTACAACCTATTAACCTAGAGCTCTGATACCAACTTATCACGACCGGAAGTCCCAACTTGAGGATCGTGATGACACCTAGTCTCTAAAACTAGGTAAGCCAATTACTTATCAATTTTTAAAGCATTAAGGACGTTGTATACTGAACATAGTTAAACAAATATACGGAAATAAAGGTGATACCATCCAACACGATAATAATAACAATATATCCCAGAACTAGGTAGTACAGAGTCACGAACTCTAACTGAATACATAGAAATAACTCAAATACAACACTATTTGGATAGAGAATTGAAAGTACAAATGTAAGGAAAGGACTCTAAGGGACTACGACAAACAAGCAGCTCTACCTTGAATCCTCACGATCAAAGAAAACTCTCACCACCTGGGTCTGCTATCTCAAACACTTGGATCTGCATAAAAATGTGTAGAAGTATAGTATGAGTACTACACGGTCGGTACCCAGTAAGTACTCAAGACTAATATCGGTACAACAGTGACAAGGTGCAAGTCAATATACTAACTTATCAATAACCTGTGCAAGATATTAAAAACTAAAAAAAAAAAATAACAATAGAAAGCAATAACTGTAATCTCATCATATTAAGTGATAATCATTTAGAACAAATTAAGGTCCAGTCCCAAAAAAAATATCAAATAGAAGAACACACACATGGCATATCATGACCACATTATCAATTATCTGCGCACTGCAAAGACCTCGTGCCACAAAATAAGTCACACCTCGAATGACAAAGACCTCGCACCACAATATATATCATGACCGACGGCAATGATATCGTGCCACGATATGTACCACAACCGCATGGCAAAGACATCGTGCCACAATATATACCACAACCACACGACAAAGACCTCGTGCCACAATATGTACCACAACGGCAAGACAATTACCTCGTGCCATAATATGTATCAAATCAAGTAATGCATGATAACACTTTCTTTTTATTTGAATATGTCATGTTACCAACAACTCAATAGAATATGAGATAACAACTCCATGTAGGTATATCCATCTTGGCAACCAAATCATGAAGTAATAATAGAGAAACAAAGTAGCACATTGGGAACAACACAACAAATCACGTAAAATGAATGACACACACAAGTAAGTCATAGGAACAAAAAAGAATACTCTTTTTTCATCAATAACATGTCAGAGTCCTTCACATATCATTCCCGAGTAGCCACCAATAATCAGTGCAAAATATCAAAAAATGGCAAAAAGGAAAAAGGAAAAATTGTAATCTCATCAACATAAGCTATGGTCATTTAGAACAAATAACGGACCAGTCGCGAAAATAAATCATCAAATAGAATCACACGCACATGGCACCTCGTGCCCAAATTAACAATTACTCTCGCGTGTCAAAGACATCGTACAACAACATAAGTCACCTCGCATGACAAAGACCTCATGCCATGATATATACAACAACCTCACGGAAAAGCCTCAGGCCACAATATGTACCACAACCGCATCTCAAGGACCTTGTGCCGCAATATATACTACAACCGCACGATAAAGAGTCCGGCCACAATATGTACTATACTCGCATGACAAAGACATCGTGCCACAATATGTACTACAACCACGTCCGTTCCATTGACATATTCAAAAGAATTAATCAAGAATCAAATAAAAAATGCATGATAACATTTTCTTTTTATTTTAAACTATTATGTTACCAACAACTCAATAGAATGTGAGTAACAACTCCACGTAGGTAACTCCATCTTGGCAGCCAAATCATCAAGTAATAATAGAGACATAAAGTAGCACATTGGGAAAAATACAACAAATCATAGAAAATGCATGACTCACACAAGAAGTCATAGGCACAAGCAAGAACACCCTTTTTTTATCAACAACATGCCCCCAGGCCTTCACATATCATCCCCACATAGCCACCATTATCTCACCACGTTGACGATATCATAAGGTCACTACCCAAAATCCACTAGTTGTGATGGCACCTAACTCAACTCGCTAGGTAATCCAAATAACAATAAACCACAATATAATGATAATGATAATAGTCAAAAATAAAATAACTGAATTTTATACAACTCCCAATGACTGGTAATACAAATCATGAGCTTCTACGATTTAGAATTTACAAAGCTAGTATGAAATAAATACATCATCTGTTCGAATTATACATGAACAGATTTACAAATCTAAAGCTACCAAGAACAAGTGGCAGCTATAGCCGGAATGCAGGTACATTCTCAATGCCAGCTCCCGTCATACACAACAACATCAGTTTTGAAATGTACATGCAAGGTCAAGAAGTTTAGTATAAGTACAACCGACCCCATGCACTAAATAAGTAACAATACTAACCTTAGGATGAAAGAGGCGACGAGCTCGGGAGAAGGTTAAAGTCCAACATCAAAGGAGAAGAACAACTCGTAACAATATAATAAAAAATTTAAAAGTAATAATTCAAAGATATTATGTTCACGCGTTCACAGTTACGAAAAAAAAGCATGCTTTTAAGGTATAACAATAAAACCCTAATCTTTCACTTAAATCGCAAAAATATGAATATAATAGGAAACTGTGATGTTTCTCAAAACCTTTCAACAACCGATAAGATATTATATTATCAGAAAGAATGGGAAAAGTACATATCTATGCCTACATGTCAATATGCATGTCAAGTCATGAATGTCACAATAGCTTCCAGCATGAGGAAGTGCATATTTATGCCTACATGACAAGTATGCATATCAAATGTAATGCATCATAGTGATAAAACCATTTACTCACACTTTCTGAGTACTTAATCTAAGTGTGTCACACTCACCACTCATCACACTCGATCACTCAACTCCCACAATCATTCAGAACACTCAATCATTCAGCACATTCAATCACTCGGCACACTCAACCACTTGGCACTGTACGACCTGAGCTCACTACTGGTGTGACATACTCCGGAGGGGCGCATCCTACCCAAGCGCTAATGTAATCCAAATCCAAGATCCATAACTCAAAATATGATAAAATGACCAAGACCTTCAAAATAGAGTACTTTATACACTATTCTAGAAGTACCCTTTGCGATTGCGATTTAAAAATTTTCCACCGCATATTTAACCATTCGCAATCGCGGCCATTTCCTCGTGATCGCGATGAAGAAATTTCCATTACCCTTCCCAAACACTTCTCAGGTAGCCTGTAGTGTTTCAATCATAACGTTTTGTACAAAACTTCAAATGACCATGGTTTGATTTTCTGCAAACTAGACACAAAGGGCAACGACTTTTGTTTTTGGATCATCTCTCAAATTTCTTAAATATACAAGATATAAACTTAGAAAGTCGGGTAAGTGAATGTAGAATTTTCTTCGACGCGATCGCGATTCACAGTGCCCAAAACAACAATTTTCTCTACGCAAACGCGACTCAAAGTTCGTGATCCTAATGCACACCCCTGTGGCCAAAAAGCAGCAAGTAAAAAAGTCTTAGAAATGGTCTAAAACCATCCTAAAACTCACCCGAGCCCCTCGGGACCCTGTCCAAACATACCAATAAGTCTCAAACAAATTACAGACCTACTCGAGGCCTAAAATCACACATATTAACATCAAAACCACAAATCGTCAATCATGATCAATCTTTTCATTTCACAAGCTTCAAATTTGAACCAAGCATTCGATTCAATCCTAACCAATCCTGAATGAATCCAAATTTTACATACAAGTCCCAAATAATATAACAAACCTATTCCAACTCTCGGAACAACAATCTGAGCCTGATAATATTGAAGTCAACTCCCGGTAAAACTTATAAACATTCCAAACCTTCAAATTTATAACTTTCGCCAACAGTGTCAAAACCTTCTAAAACACCCGAATGAAAACAGGGGCATACATCCATGTCCAAAATCGCCATCCAGAGCTAACGGAACCATCAAAACTCCGTTCCGGGGTCAAGTACACAAAAGTCAAACTTGGTCAATTCTTCCAACTTAAAGCTTCAAACATAAAATTAATTCTTCCAAACTAATTCAGAATCAACCAAAAACTGAAATCGATGATACACACAAGTCATAATAGATATACAGGTACTCATGCCCTCAAACAACCCAGCGAAGTGCAAAAGCTCAAAATGACCGATCGGGTCGTTACATTCTCCCCCACTTAAACATACATTCACCCTCGAACGTGCCAAATGTCATTCCAAAGCCGTCAAATTGCCGTGTAACCGTAAAATTCACATACCCAGGGGTGATCTCACATCTCCCGAATCCATGAAGCCTCACAACACAACATAACTGAAGATCATTACTTCAATCTTGTCTGTAAACCTTAGAACCCAATTTCCAACATCTGGAATTCCTTACAAGACTCGAATCTCACATCTACACACTGTATATGTCTGAACAAGATGTATCAAGGCATAACGATATCCTAAGATGTAATCACATGGTATACCACATAGCTCGCATATTTGCAGCAACTAGTTCTGATTAATGTAACTTTCTAAAACCAAATCCTATACCGACAATAAGCCTCAGATAAATAAAACTTCGTTCAAAATGTTCGTACACTACTGATGATGAAAGAAACACCCAAAAACTCATAGTCACTCATCAGATCAACAAGTCATGGAGCTCTCTCACCAAACAAGAACCATGGCTCAAATTCTAAATTGACTTCCGATATTACTCTTACAAACATATTGTAATCAAATTCGACAAAAATCACTTCAGGCCCAAAGACTTCATCTCATCAAATACTAGCTACTCTAGACATGCCACACCAATACTACCCAGAACCACAAATCATGCAATCCGTGCACCAATAGGCAACAACTCAAATGGACTCAAACATGGAAAGTTGATTCAAATGAGAGAATCGCTCCGCAAGATCAACAAGTACCACCAAAAACGCAATGCTATGAACCCATCACACATAGTAGAACCAAGACACACGAATCTAACACGAAGGATCATATCCCAACATAACTCCGCTACAATGCATGACCCTATCCAAACATTGGTCCATATGAAATGCCTCAGGCCACAATGCTAAAAAAATCAACAACCACACCAATTCGACATCAAGTACACGAAGTCCATGACTATAATCATGGGTAAACGGATAACACCATATACTGGAAATAGGAAATACCATAACCAAGGCATAATCAACCATTCAACACCCTAATAACCATCTCCCTCGAATTATTCTACAAGGACCAAACATAACCACATCATTTGTGCATATAACCAAGAAATCACAACTCCTCGTAGCATATAAGAGTAACACATTGAACACCTTAGAACACGAAAAATCTCAACTCTAATCGAATGACCCACCACCCAACACTAATAATTCTATGTTAACAAATATGAACTCCGGTCAACCTCAAATGGACAAATAGCCCACAGAAGTCCACAATGACCTAACCATAACACATACTACCATTTGGATAACTTTAGCCACATATTCACAGTCCACAACCACGAAACAATCTGCTTCTAAGAACTCCCAGTCTCCAAATCAAAAGAACACACGAATCACCATAGTTAATCCCAACTCCACTACCCGAATGTTTAGCACCTCTCTCATACATGATCATCCCATGAGGAATGGTTCTATAATTCATCCGAGCCACATAGAAAAATCTTAATATCAGCATTCGATCAACCAGGCGAGTACCGGAATACCAAGGAAGCATCAGTATGTCAAAACACATCGCACCTTATGAAATGCGCACCCTTTACATGCAACACCAAGTAGTAATATCATTCATGAAATTATCTGAAACCATCCATGCTGTCAAAGAATTCATGACCTTCTTTTTGAAAATCAACTGTATACATGCACATTCAAATCCTAATCTCACACCATGGACCGCCTCTATCAGGCCATCATATAAAAACACGAGAACCTTATTATCAACTCTGAGTCACAAGAAAAATACATACTCATTTAGCTCAAAACCTTCCGCTTGATCCCGTCTAGGAGAAAATCGCATCACACAACATATACCTCATACTTGTAGATAATATCCATCTTAAATTGTGCAAGAACTCATCGAGAACACTTCGAAACCTATTCGAACATAACCAAGCCATTGGAATTGAATCCCTCTAACTCAACCAAGTCACGTAGGTCGCCAAACCAAAAAGTATTGCCTCATCACATCGTAAGAACCAAAAGAATCGAGCATACCATTACCTTAATGATCCAACCTACTACCAAGATGTAATATTACCTCCGAATTTAATCTGAATTGCCTTCAAGTTAACACTTTCTTTTCTAACACATTACAACCCTTTACTCAACGCTCACCACGAGAGATCCTCACATGAAACCACATCTCCTTAAAGCCCAAAAGCCATCGATTCCCTTTTTAAGCACTCAAAACACTGCAACTAAGATACACATTTATAGGAGACCTTATGTGAATCTGAAGCTATTTCCTTAACCTATCTTATACTAAAATATAAAATTTATATTGATATAGAAATACCGCGAGTCCCGGCACCATCCAATGCAAATCTCAGATTCTAGCCATATAAAAATCTAGAAAAAAGTCTCAGACACTACTATGAAGCTTGAATCCATTAATACCTTCTCGAGAGTCATACACCCTATTATAATCTCAAATGCACCGCCCAAACAAGTAATTACACATCTAAGCAACCTAGTGAATTCCTACTCCATGCACCCTACATCCGTCACGAATAACAACTCAAATCATTCCATAATTTCCATAGACCCATAAAGTGTAATATAACCCATATCCAGAAAGTTTCCTTAAGAGTAATCTAAGTACAATACTTTTTGTGAAAGTTTTCAAGGATTTAAAGTCACTAGGGAGGTGGCTTTCACCTAGGTGAGTATCTAATGGGTATAAAGAATTTAGGACAAGCTTGTTATAATTGGGGTCGTAATATATCATAACACAAGAGTGGTCACTCTATATCTCTCGGTAGTTTGAGTGACTTTGCCCGATTTGGCTTTCTCAAGCCCCAAATGGGTGCTAATGCAATGCAAGTGAAATTGGATCAAGTCGGATATTACTATATCTAGGTTTAACCCTTTAATTGGGGCTATCAATCTCTTGAAATCACTCCAATTCTTTGTTAGCCTAATTTTCCTAGACTTAGTCCTTGTTTCTCAAGAAGAACATAAGTCACAAAGGCATGAATCAGTGGTTGCAACCACCAATTCTACAATTATAACATGAATTAGGCTAAATATCACTAACCCATAAACAATTAAGCCCTAAAATTCAATACCCATTAAATACCCACACTAGGGTTGGGTCACAACCCTAGCTACGGGGTCTAGCTACTCATGCTAATAGCAGAAATCAAAGGTAGAGATAAAATATAAGCCATAATATTCAAATACAAGATGAAAATCTAAAGATTAAAGATAAATCTACTCTAAAATTACTCAAAAAGGTAAAGTTCATCGGTTCACGTGCTCCTTCAAACAAAACTTAAACCTAAAAATGTCAAAAAGATCTATTTATACACTGCTAAAAATTTCGGACAAAAATGCCCCTGCGGAGAATTCACGGATGCGTAAATCGAACCGCGTCCGCACTTGAGCTTTCGCGGCCGCGTAATAATGAGCGCGGTCCGCATTTTTTCAATACTGGGCTTGGATTGGGCTAAGTTTTGCGGACCGCATAATTTCATCTGTGTCCGCGTGTTCTTCCATCGCGGCCGCGCAATTTGGACGCGGACCGCATTTTTCTGCTACGCATGACTTTCATGGTCTGTGAACCTTAATATGCGCTCTCAGCGAAAATACCATCGTTGTCGTGCCAGATATTCTGCGGCCACACTTTTCCATAGCGGTCAGCGGTCAATCTTCTGCCCCAAAACAACCTCTCTGAACCTCACTTTCACGGACCGCGTATTTGTGACCTCCTCAGTCGTGGTCCTTACCTGACCGCATATTTCTACCTCTCTCAGCGCTCAGTTCCTAGCTTTGATTTGTGCAAGTTTGACTCCTTCATGAGTTTATTTTGGCTTCTTTGCCTCATTTTGACGAAACCCTGCAAGCAAGCACATTAAGTTAGTTTTCTGAAATTCCTTTACGCATTTTTACCCAAAACCTAAGAAAAAGAGAGCAAATAATAGGCCAAAATCCCAAGTTATCAATTCCCCCAAACTTAAGCTTTTTCTTGTCCTCAAGAAAATAAGGTAATTCCCACCTCGACAAGAAAAAAAAAGAAAAGAAAATTCCAGTTGTCCTAAGGTGACTTCATAAAGCATCAATTGGGACTAACAATTTCCCTCAACACAAATGCATTATCAACAACATCAACTTACGACATTTTGAGTTTTATAGTTCTAACGTGACACAAGAACATCAAGAGTTGACTTAATTCATCAAGGAGGTTCGCTCTCTTACACAGGTCATTGTGGATTCTAGACTCCTCCTCCTCTACTCTCCTTTAGTAAATCTCACTTTTTTAGAATGCAACACTCAAGTAAAATATTTGGAAGAAGTGCGCTCATCATTCTCAAAATAATGTCACAAGTCCAGCTCTAAACACCATGAGCTTTCCCCTCATGTAAATCACCAGTAATATAAGCTCACTCAACTTGAAATCATATAGGGCTTTAGCGGGATGTAATGAAGGATTTTTTGATCAAGGTAGGACATAACGAACTATGACGGGTTCATATTTCCTTAAGCGCTCCATTTTCTCATTTGGGTTCATATCTTTTTGACTCATTGAGTCATATTCTTCTTCTTTAGGGGAACTAGAGAGACACATCGTCACTCTTTGTTACTCATGACGATCATTTTCTCCTTTTCTCATCATTCCATTACTTTCAACATTGTTCTTTTTTAATCCCTTCAAACTTTTCTTTCTTTTTGACATCTTTGTTTTAATCTTTTCATCCTTTTTCTTGCCTCTCCTTCTCATCAATTCTTTTTATTCTTTGAACCTTTTATCACTTGAAGTTCCTCGTCTCTCCCCCAAACTTAGGATTTTTGCTTATTGTTCAACATGAATGCTAAAGAAAATTGGGTGCCAAGAGATGGTCATTGTAAGACGGATAAAGGCTTGTAATGTAGTTATTGAATAAAAAAAGGCTTAGTGTCAAAGGGGTTGACTAGGGATATCATATTGGTAGGCTATAGAAGGTCAAATTCAAAATGGGACCAAGGAGAGCCTATAATCACTTCTCAAGTCGAGATATACTTAGAATTTTGCATAGAAAAACATTTAGGGCAAGTTCTAGACTTGTTGGCATGGGACTTGGACTTTGAATTCCATACATCACCTCTCAAGCTATTGGAATGTTAAAGAGAACAGAGTCGAGGGCTATCACAGATGGCTCACGAAAACCACTTGATAATAGTTTTAGTCAACTAAAGAGTCTAAAGGTCACAACTGGAGCTAATCTCGTCAACCAACTTGTCTCTAACTATGAGGTCGAAGGTAAATGTGTTAGTGCCAAGTGAAGCCTACTTGAAACACTTTTATTCATTACTACTATATATCAAAATAAAAAGAAAAATAGACTCAATCCCTTAAGAAGGTTTTCACGCCATCCATCGTTGGCAAGAGCCACCCGGTTCACACAACATCCACCTTTGGAAAGAACCGTGACATTAAGAAAACCAAAGGCTTATTGATCACGCAAAAGTATAAAAAGAAGCTACAAACCCAAAAACAAGCTACTAAAGGAAATAAGAAGCTAAGTTATTAAGGAAAATTACAAAAGAAGTCATAAAGTAAAATACGGAAAGTAAAATGAATATATACTATAAGGGAGTGAAATTAATATACACTAAATGGGGACGAATATATACATGGAATGATAAAGTTATACACATACCAAAAGTGAAAAATAACAAAAATGAAAATAACGAAAAATAGTATCAGAATTATTACAAGCCAATCATCAATCAAAATAAGACCCCCCCCCCCCCCCCCCCCCCTCCCCCTTCCCGAATAGAAATTAGCATTGTCCTCAATGCTAAAAGAAAAAATAAAGTTTGGGGAGGGATAGAGAGTAAGAAAACCCCCTATGAGGTTTCTGTCAGCATGGGATCATGTGTACTGGTGTGGTCCTCTTGTTGTGTAGACTCATCACCACCCTCAGGGTCCTCCAGCTGAATCTCCAAATCATCCTTCTGGGGTACCACAAATCTTCTCACTGGCTCTCTGTCGACCTCCTGCTCTGATGGCTGTGTTGTCTGTGTTGTAGGGGCAGTCTTCTCCATAAGGAGATTTAGAGGAAAATCACCGGCGGAAGTAAGCTTCTCCACCTCCTTATTCAAATGCTCTTGACTATTATTCACCTTCTTGAACTGTTCACCCAACTCCTTGATCACCATCTCATGAGTACCTAAATCCTCTAGAGCTTTCTTCTGGTTGTCAAGGATCTACTTCAATGAATCCTCTACTGACAGAGGCATCTGAAGCTATGCTGAAGTAACCTGTGTTGTGACTGCACTGGATAGAGAAGAGAGCTTTGATGTAGCTACCTACATCCAGTTGTTGATGCTAGAAAAGATTTGGTTGACCCGCATTGCAGTCTGAGGGTAAGCTGAGGAAGAAGGACCAGAGAGAGGGACAAATATTGATGGCCATGAGCACGGAGGTGTCATAGAAGCAGAAGAACCTTCGGTTGTGGAAGGATCGGACCTAGAGGCCATTACCCTTGGCTCTTCAGACTGGCCATCGGAGGTAGTGGCTTTACCTTTGGACTTGGGGTTGTCTGGTCCCTGAAGGCTATACCAAGAAAAGGCCCTTTTTGGCTTGCCCTTTGTGTCAAAATACCTCCCTTCTACATCTTGGTCTTCGAAATACATGGTGAGGAAGTGTGGGTAGGAGTATGATCTTTCGTCATTCCCGATAGCTTTGGTAATAGTTCTAGCCATAATGTTCCCCACATTTATCGGGTACCCCGCCATGATATTAGCCACAATAATTTCCCGGGAAACTGGGATATCACGGTCATGGTGAGATGGGTCTATTCGGCTGGACACGAAGGTGGACCACCCTTTCGCTTCAACGCTTAGAGTGTTCCTATGAATTAGAATTCCAGGTGTAAGACAAGCCAGTGTTGTCCTAGGGGTGGCTATCATATGTGAAAGCCATGGACGGGCTAACTCATCCAATGTTGATTCGTTCACATCATCGAACCCGACATATTCATTCAGTGACTTGCCATCAAATTTTATCTTCCGGTTCCGTACCTTAGTCAAATATGTGCCCTTTTTGATGTGGGTGACATTAGCATATCATGTACTTCCACCCCATTCTTTCATTGAATTGCCTCTTAACATTGGGATTGTGGGGTAGAATATCTCTCTCAATGAAATCCCTCTCGAGCGTGAGCGGCCTTTGAGGCCACCATTCTCGGAACTTGTGGTAGGCTTTATCACTGAAGAATATATCTTTCCATACTGATGGCTTTCTTGATCTAGCCAAACCTCTAACCCTGGTATCACCACCTCTCCCATCATCCGGGACATCCTCTTCTTTATCAATATTAATTGGGGCTGCTGTGAAGGTCCGGGGTGCAGAAGATGGGGTAGGTGGTGCCACAATATCACTACCTCCTTCTGAGTCATCACACGACCCAGACAAGGAGGTAGATTCATTGACAGGGCGGTAGGGCTGAGATTGAACCTCTTATTGGGTTTGGGCAGCTTCTCCCACAGAAATCTCCCGGGAGTGGACATATTCACTAGTCTTAGAAGTGTCGGGAGTCGGTTTGTTTCTTCCCAACCATCCTTTGGAGAGCTAAGGGTGCGGTTTGTTTCTCTCTGCCCTGGCCCCGAGAGGATTCTCCCCTCCCTTGTGGTTTTTCAGAAGCACCACGAGATCACAAAATTGTCTGCATAAACAATTAGTTAAAGGTCATTAGTATTTTTTTTAAATGAAGCATCAAAGGGGAGGAGATGAAATGATCAATGTTTCTGAAAGAAGGAGAACAATGTCAGCGGAAAAAGGACCGCGGTCGTAGAATGGCCATCGTGGTGCGCATAAAAAAGAACGCGGTCACAAAACACAGGGGTTAAGACTACCCACTCTCTGAACACAGATATCCGATGACCGTATGAAAATGGGCACGGCAGCGAAACACCAAACGCTGACCGCTGACCCAAATTGCTAAGTCTCTGAAGATCAAGATCGCGGTCCGTGTAATTATGGACGCGGTGGCGTAAAGGCGACCGCTGGCCGTGAAAAAATGTTCACGTCCGTCGACTTGTAAACATATGCAGACCTCACAATAGCATCAATGCGGATCGTGTAATTAGGACCGCGGTCTGCAAAATTCAAAGAAGACTGGCATTGAGGAATTCTTTTAGACGAAGGATTTTCACCAAGTTTTAAAATTTGTTCAATTAACAAGCTCAGATAATAACCATATCCCCATTAGGTATTAGAACATGAATTACGTCTCAATTGAGCATCATTTTTTATTTTTGGCATACATTAATCCTAACTAAAAAAAGAAATAATAGAACTAAAGAGAAGAAAAGAAAGAACTAGAGTTAACACAAGAATTCGAGCATACAAGTTGTGAGATTTGTGGTAGAAAACTACTTCTTTATTAATGAGAAGAGACTGAAGTGCAAGGAAGAAGATGGTCAACAGTGGTCTATTTCGGTGAGAGCTGGGAGTTCGAAAAATGTAAAAAGATTTAGGACCTTCTATTTATACTCCACACAACGGTCCCACTGACTTACCAGAGTTCGGTCCGTGAAATTCCACCACAGTCCGCGCTTTAACCTTTTTGAATTACTGCTACTGGAACAAGTTCGCTGAGTGCGAAATAAAGGGTGCGGTCGCGGAAGTTCACCGCAGAGAGCTGCTATTCTATAGTTTTGAAGTCCGCGTCCGCTAACCATTTATGCCCCCGCAAAAAGCTCTCGCTGGCCGCGAAGCGCGGTCAACATAATTCTCATACTTAGACAAATTTTTCCATCAACATTCCTTCACTGCATAAACAATTCCTACACAAAGCTCACAACCAGTTAGTTCAAAATAAAGCCTAATATAAGAAGAAAATTAAAAAGAAACAAAAAACACATGTCTTGCATCCCAATAAACGCCTGATTTAACGTCATAGCAAGATGCAAGTTACCATCATCATTGGAAATTGATCAAGGCCACGACGTGGCTTTCCTCAAACTTTCCCAAGTAATGCTTCACTCGGTGCCCATTAACACTGAATATTTAACCATTTTTGTATTTCAAATTAAGAGCACCAAACGGAGTCACGTGTATAACCTCAAAAGGGCCACTCCATTTTGACTTGAGCTTTCCCGGAAACAGTCGTAACTGGGAGTTGAAGAGAGACCCAAATCACCCTCCTTGAATTCCTTGGTTCGTGCATATTTGTCATGCAAGTACATCATCTTGTCTTTATACAAGGACAAGCTGGAATAGGCATGAAACTAGAACTCATCTAGTTCATTGAGTTACTCCACCTGGAGGTTACATGCAACATCCCACTCCAAATTTAACCTCTTCAGAGCCCTTCATGGCTTTATGCTCTAGTTCAACCAGAAAATGGCACACTTTGCCAAATACCAACTGGTACAGAGACATACCGATTGGAGTTTTGTACGTAGTCCTATAAGCCTACAAAACATCGTCAAGTTTTCTTGACCAATCCGTTCTATTTGCGTTGACAGTTTTTTATAATATGCTCTTTATCTCCCTGTTGGAGGCCTCAACTTGTCCACCAGCTTGGGGATGATAAGGAGTTGAGACTTTATGATTGACACCGTAATTTGAAAGTAAAGTGTCGAATGTCGTATTACAGAAATGAGAACCCCCATCACTGATGATTGCCTGAGGAGTGCCAAACCGTATGAAGATATTTTTCCTTAGGAACACACTCCGAGCCTCGTTGTTGTGTAAACCCACTGCTTTGACCAACTTGGAAACATAATCAACAGCCACCAGAATGTAAGTGTTGCCACACGAACTCACAAAAGGCCCCATGAAGTCTATGCCCCACATATCAAAAATGTCAATTTCAAGAATAGTGGTGAGAGGCATTCCATCCTTCTTTGATATTCCCCCAGTTCTCTGTCATTCATCACACCTCTTGACAAGATCACTAGCATCTTTTAACAGGGTTGGCCAATAAAATACACAACTAAGAACCTTGGAAGTAGTTTTTTCCCTACCGTGATGACCATCGTAGGGCGAGGAGTGACAAGCATCAAGTATACTCATTTGCTCCTCCTCAGGGACACATCTACGGACCACCTCGTCATTGCAAATCTTGAACAAATAGGGCCCATCCCAATAATAATCCAAACTGCCCCGTTTGAGTTTCTTCCCTTGGTTAGAAGAGAGTTCACACGGGACAATGCCGGTAACAAGGAAATTAGCAACTTCTGTGAACCAAGGCATACCATTCAAAGAAACAGAGAGGAGTTGCTCATCCGCGAATGTATCATTAATTTCGAGACCATCTTTGGGCCTCCCTTCCTCTTCTAAGTGGGACAAATGATCCGCTACCTAATTCTCACTTCCTTTTCTATCAATGATCTCGAGGTCAAACTCTTGAAGTAGAAAAACTCATCACATCAATCTAGCTTTCGAGTCCTTTTTGGTCATGAAGTAACAGAGTGCCTCATGATCGGTGTGACCAATCACTTTGGCACCCATCAGATAAGGACTGAATTTTTCCATGGCAAACACAATTTCTAACAACTCTTTCTCCGTCACCGTATAATTGACCTGGGAATCATTCATCATCTTTCTTGCATAATACACCAGATTAAATATCTTGTTTATCCTTTTCCCCAAAACCGCTCCTACTGCAACGTCACTGGCGTCGCACATGAGCTCAAAGAGCAAGCTCTAATTAGGTGCAGTAATGATGGGAGTGGTTGTCAATTTATACTTGAGAATTTCAAAAGCTTTCATGCACTCGTCATTGAACACAAACTTAGCATCCTTTTCTAGAAACTTGCAAAAAGGATTCACCACTTTGGAGAAATCTTTGATGAACCTTCGGTAGAACCTCGAGTCCTTTAAGATCTTATGGCTGAGGAAAATGCCATCATCGACCATAACGTGGCATTTTTCCCAATTTAGTACTAGATTGGTATCTTCACATTGGGCCAACACTTTGTCAAGATTTTCCAAGCATTCTTCAAATGAGTCGCCCACAACACTGAAATCATCCATGAACACTTCGAGGAAATCCTCCACCATATCCGTAAATATCCACCATACACCGCTGAAAGGTAACCGGTGCATTACACAAACCAAACGACATCCGTGAGAATGCAAATATTCCGTACGGACATGTGAAGGTAGTTTTCTATTGGTCTTCCAATGCAATGAGAATCTGGTTGTACCCTGAGTACCCATCCAAAACGCAATAGTAGGCCCTCCCGTCAACTCTGTCCAACATTTGATCGAGAAAGGGCAATGGGAAATGACATTTTCAGGTCACTTTGTTCAGCTTTCGGTAGTCCATGCATACCCACAACCCGGTAACAGTACGAGTGGGGAATAACTCATTTTTCTCAACCACGGTCATACGTCCTTTTTCGGCACACATTATATCGGCAAAGTCCATGTACTATCCGAAATAGGATACACCACCCCTGCATCTAGCCACTTGATAATTTCCTTCCTGACGATCTCTTGCATAGCCTCGTTCAACCTCCTTTGTTGTTCCACGGAAGGTTTGGCATCATCCTCTAGTATAATTTTGTGCATGCAAAATTCGGGGCTTATACCCCGAATGTTACCTAGAGCCCATCCAATTGCTTTTTTCCTTCTTTGAAGCACTTCAAGGGTGGAGTTTACTTGCACTTCGGTTAAGCAAGCAGAAAGAATAACATGTAATATAGAAGAAGGGCCTAAGAATTCATACCTGAGGTGCGAAGGTAGAGGCTTTAACTCCAATGTTGGTGGCTCTTTGATCGAGAGCTTTATCGGTGGAGTCTTCCTGTTTTCCAAGTCCAAAGAGAGTTTACGGGGCCTATATGAGTAGGATCCCATTCCTTGAAAGGCATTTGCACATTCAACCAAGCCTTCCCTTTCATCATCCCCATGGTTCAACAACACAGCTTCCATAGGGTCTTCAACATTTATCATGGCACTCGTGTCATCAACTATCACCTCCTTCACAAGATCCACAAAACAGCAAACTTCATTACTATTCGGTTTCCTCATTCATTTTCACACGTGGAATATAACTTTTTCATCGCCCACCCGAAAGGTGAGATCCCCTGCTTCCACATCAACCAATGCCTTCCCTATTGCTAGGAAAGGTGTCCCCAATATTATTGGCACCTCGTAGTCGACTTCGCAATAGAGAATCACAAAATCAGCAGGAAAAATAAACTTGTCGACCCGGACAAGAACAACATCAATAATACCAAGTGTCCTCTTCATTGTTCTATCCGCCATTTGCAATCTCATAAAAATATCTCTAGGTTTTCCAATATCTAGCGTTTTGAATATGGAGTATGGCATCAAATGCGCCCAAATCACACAAGGCTTTTGCAAAATCAGCACTACCAATGGTACATGTAATTGTAAAGGCGCCGGGATCTTCAAGCTTTGGATCCATCGAGTGCATAATGGCACTCACTTGATGAGTCATTTTGATTGTCTCAAAATTCATATATCTGTTTTTAGTTACGAAGTCCTTCATGAACTTGGCATATCTCGGCATTTTCTCAAGAGTTCCACCAAGGGCACGTTGATTGACAAGCTTTTCATCATCTCAAAAAACTTCTTGAATTGGTTTTCATTATTTTTCTTGGAAAGTCTTTGAGGATAAGGTGGGTGAGGCCTTGGAAAAGGAGCCTTGGCTTTAGACACTATCGTTTCCGGTATGTCTATCACATGTTCCATAGACGGTTTCACGTCATTTTGAGTTTCCTCCCCGTTTTCATGAATATCGATCCTCACATCATCATTCAAAGTCTCATCATTCACTTGTTCATCAATTATTGGATCATCATCATTTTGCAACATAACATCCTCACTCACAACTTTCTTTTGATTGGAGGTACTTGCATCTCCACCCCTACCGCTTCTTGTGGTCACCATCATGACATGGCCTATATTGTTCCCTCCTTTGGGTTTACTACCATATCACTTGGTAAAGACCCCTTAGGGCGAGTATTTAATGCTTGTGAAATTTGACCCATTTTTACTTCCAAGTTACGGGTTGAGGTGGTATGGGAAGCTATTTGAGCATCAGAGTTGGCATTCCTTTCCATCATATGTTTGAACATATTCTCTATCCACCCCATCTCATTGTTTGAAGAAATTTTCCCTTGAGACGAATATGGAGGCGAATTGTTGGGTTGTTGATACATCCTGGGCCTTTGAAAGCCCGACCCCCGATTTCTATTGCCTCCCCAATTGTTATTATTGTTGCCACTCCAATTGCTATTGTTGTTTCCTTGATTCCACCAAATTTGGTTGTTGTTCCACCAATTGTTTGAGTTGTTGTTGCTCCCATTGTTCCAATTCGCTTGGCCTTGATTGCCCCAGTTCTGATTGTTGCGTTGCGATCTCCATTGTTGATGTGGAGCATTGCTCTATTGTCCTTGATAGTTGTTAGCATATAACACTTCTTCACTTTGGTTATCCGAAAGCATTATTATGAGCCATTTGGTACCTAAAGTGATTCGCACAAAAAACTTAGAAATACAGAAGGAAATAAAATCAAGACACACAAATAGTTAGATAGATAGCAAAAACCGTCTAACTCCTCGGCAACGGCACCAAAAAGTGATCGGTTCCAACCCTACAGCAAAAATAACATCGCGGTCGTGCCAGATATTCCGCGTCCGTGTTTTTCCATCGCGGTCAGCGGTCAATCTTGTTCCCCAAAATAGCCTCTCTGAACCTCCCTTTCGCGGATCGCGTATTTGTGGCCGCCTCAAAAGTGGTCCTTACGCGGCTACGTATTACTACCCCTCTTAGCGCTCAGTTCCCAGCTTTTGATTTGTGCAAGTTTGACTCCTTCATAAGTTTATTTTGGCTTCTTTGCCTCATTTTGACCAAACCCTGCAAGCAAGAACATTAAGTTAGTTTTCAGGAATACCTTTACGCTTTTTTGACCTAAAACCTAAGCAAAAGAGAGCAAATAATAGGCTAAAATCCCTAGTTATCACATTTGCGACCAAAAGTTTGCAATTACGGACTGCTTAGGATTGCAACCAAGGTTTGCAATTGAGGAGTCGCAATTGCGACCAAATGTTCGCAATTGAGACCAGATGTTCGCTAACAAGCATTAACAAGCCCAAACTTCACCCAAATGATCTGAAACCACCCTGAAACTCATCTGTAACCTCCCAGACACATACCATTTATGCATTTCAATCATAAAACACGCTATGGACCTGGTAACACACTCAAAACACTGAAAAGAGGTTTTCATGACATGATATTGACCATTGTCAAACTCTAGATTTCTTAACTTAACTAGTCTCTCAACAAATGATCCAAAATACAAAATACACTCGAGCTCCTAGGACCCCGTCAAATCATACCAACAAGTCTCAAAATATAAAAGGGACCAACTCGACGCATCACACTCACATAGCAACGTCAAAAGCACAAATCGCACCTCAAATCAAACTTTATTAACTTTTGAACTTTCAACTTTCAAATCTTATGTCAAACCATATCAAATCAACTCGGAATGACCTCAAAATTTTCATACAAGTTTCAAATGATATAACAACCCTATTCGACCTCCAGGAACCACAATAAGAACCCGATAACATCGAATTCAACTCCCGGTCAAACTTATGAACATACCAAACCTTCAAATTTCCATTTTTGCCAAATAGTGTCTAAACCTTCTGGAAACATCAAAATTAATTTTTGAGCATACGCTCAAGTCCAAAATCACCCTCCGAACCTATCGGAACCATCAAAAAACTCTGATCCGAGGCAAATATAGAAAAGTCAAACTTTGTCCACTCTTCCAATTTAAAGCTTCTAACATGAGATTCATTCCTCCAAATCAATTCTGAGGCACCTGAAAACCAAAATCGACGATTTGCCCAAGTAATAATACATCATATCAAGCTAATCAAGACTTCAAATAGCTGAACGGAATAAATATGCTCAAAACAACCAGTTGGTCGTTATAATGACAGTTCTAATCATCAAATCGTTCCTACACAATAATTACAACAAGAATCACTACTAGGTGTCACACCTCATTATCAAATATCACAAGTCCCAAACCATGAATCATACACAGATGGAACATCGTGTCCACATTATCAATCACAATCGCACGAACAACTCACATGTTGCACAAGCAACTCACGTGTTGATATCACAATTCGCCCAGCATGATCACATGATCCATATCAAAATCTGCCTGACCTGGTCACAGGATTAATATCAAAACCTACCCAGCTTGATCACAGGCTACCAGTCCAACCATATCGCAAAATAAGCATATATACAATAATACATGTACATGATCAATGAACATCAAGTTACATACTTCTGAACTAGTATAAATGACATGTTATGGTATATGCATGTGCAGGTGTACTATCATTGCTTAAGTCAACTAGTAATATCAGAAACACCGAGTACCACATTTGAAATAACACAACAAATCACGTAATATGTATGACACACATAAGGTTATTACATCACCACAAGGATATCATCAATAATATTCCTATAGTGCATCACACATAATCCCTAACATAGCCCCACTTGTCCCGCCATGTGCGCAAGAATAAAGTAAACGTCTTTCTTTTCTCGCCACACGCACATCAATAATTATCCCACCTTATCTCGCCACATGTGCAAACTCGCGTGTCGACATCACAATCCGCTTGGCATGGTCACATGATCTATATCACAATCCGCCTAGCGTGGTCACGGGCTTAATATCACAAGCTGCCCAGCCTGATCAGGCTACCAATCCAACCACATCGTAGAGGAAGCATATATACAAGAATACATGTACATGATCAATGAACATCAAGTTGCATACTCCTAAACTGGTATAAATGACATGTTACAATGTATGCGTGTGCATGTGTGCTATCATAACTCAAGTCAACAAGTAATATCAGAGACACTGAGTTGTACATTGGAAACAACACAAAAAATCATGTAATATACATAACACACACAAGGATGTTATACCACTACATGGATATCATCAATAATATTCCCACAGGGCATCACACACAATAATCTCATCAAGACCACATGTGCCAAAATACAACAACATAACATAACAACTTGCACCACATATTCTCATCTTCTACAACATTGCCAGGACAACAATACCCGAACAATGCATATCCCACAACTCAACAACAACACAATGAAATGGACGAATAAACTCAACAATGAAAGATATAACAAGTAACAACAACTTCAATTAAATTCATAAGAAGAAACTCAACAATGAAAGATATAAACATGTAATAAAAACTTTAATTAAATGTATATAAGTAACTTAAGAATTTAAATAGGTCAATTTTCACATATAAGCACGTGCACACATTCGTCACCTCATGCACGTCTTTCACATAATTCAAGTAGTGAAATTAAACCCAATCCTAGGGGGTAGTTCCTCCACACAAAGTTAGGCAAGATAATTACCTGAAAAGCCCTCAATCAATATTGTAAGAAATATTTTTCCTCTAAAATTCATCTCTTCTCGGCTCAAATCTAATCAAAATTGGCTTAATAACATCAAACAATGCAACAAAAACTACTTTCAATTAATAAAGTTAATATCTTTACACAATTCACCAAAAGGTCAACAAAAGTAATTCCTGAGCTTGCCCAGTCAAAACCTGAGTCGAAGGGTAGATCTTCACTACCCATAGCCCCACGAGTCCAAATATATGTTTATTTTTCAAATCCGAATCCAATTCAACCCTCAAATCTCAAATTTTTATTTTTCAAAATATAATAAAAAATTCCCAAAAATACTCTACAAGTCGCATGATTTAGATGTTAAATCTCATAAACATTCATGTATATAATTACATTTGAGTTAAAATCACTTACACAATAATTGTGTATGAAAATCTCTCCTCAAAATCGCCTTCAACGGAGTCTAGGATTCTTGTTTTTTTTTATCATAAACAATAGATTTATATATAGAACTTAAACATATTACACTACCATAGTAGCAACAGTGTCTAGGGCACTTCCATTGCCCATACTAGCTAGATAATTACAAACATTGATAGGTATTTTTTTAACAAAATAACAAAAACTCTGCTTGTCCTTTTGGAATTCATATTCAAGCAAAAAGGGTGGACTTCCATGTAAGAAACATTTTGTATGCTTGAGATTCCTGGAAACTTCCTTGGTCAGCTTATGTGCTACTGTGTTGGCTTCTCTGAAATTATTCCTCAGGATTGGGTACTTCAGCCGGTGCATCAACCATCTGCATTCAATGATAATGTTAGTGAAATTATTTCCATTACCAGAGATAAGGTATACGATGTCAGTGCAATCAGTCTCGATTTCTAGCTTGTCCAACTTCCACTCTATGGCAATCTTTAATCCTTCAAGTAGGGCCATTAGTTCTGCATGGGTGGATGATACTGCATGAATTGTCTTGTGATATCCCACGATCCATTCTCCTTTGAAATTTCGAAGGGCTCCTCATATCCCTGTTGTATTTTTATGCCTTGAAAAAGCACCATCACAGTTAAGCTTGAACCAATTTCTAGGAGGTTTATGCCATTTAATATCGATTGTGACAGTTTTGTTAATGGTGGAATATCTTTCCGTCAAAAAGACAAATTCCCAGCCTTCATGGAATAGTTTCTTAATATCAATATTGTTTTGAAGGTTGTTGCAGTTGTTGTGATTTCTGTTAGTCCAAAGATTCAAAATAGCATAGAGGAATAGGGTTTCCCAGTTAATTTTATTTGTATTTTGTTTCATGAAAATGTCCTTCAATTCTTCAAGCCAGTTATTTTTATCTAGCAAACCATGGTGTTTTATACCAAGATTAAACCAGAATTGGCAAGATATAAGACATGTAATGAAAATGTCGTAAATATTTTTAATGTCCTGTCTACAGAATGTGCATGTTTTGTCTATGTTCATGCCTAAATAATCTAAGTATGATCTACATGGTAGAATATTATGAATGCAATTCCAAAGGAGGAATTTTAATTTATTAGGGCAATGGAGGTGCCAAATCCAGTTGAAGTTTTTAGGGGTAGAATTATGATTATCCAACAGTGTGTAGCAATATTTAGTCGAGAAAATGCCATTGGAATTGAGTTTCCAACTCATAATGTCCACTTTGGATCCATTAGGAGGTATGGGTGTGGCCTCGATATTTTTGATAATTTCTATAGGCAGAGTGAAAGAGATTGTATCTAGGTCCCATTTGTTATTATTAATACTATTGGAAATGGCAAGGTTGTTATCCTTTTTTGATGGGGGGCCTGTTATAGAGGATCTAAGAGTGTTTGAGTTGTAGATCCATTGGTTATACCATATATTTAATTTGGTACTTTTAGAGGGGTGCCATATTAAACCTTTATGTCAAACTTCCCAACCCTTAGTGATTGCTTGCTAAATGAAGGAGGTATTGATAGAGGAATTGGACTTGGCATATTTTGACTTGATGAAATGGCACCATGGGGCACTAAGGTTATGAAGCAGTCTCCATACAAGACTAGCTTGGGTAACCATGTTTTTAGACTTTGCTTGCTTTAGACCTAACCCACCATCATTTTTTTCTCTAGTGATGGTTTCCTAACTAATGAGATGAAGCTTTCTAGTGGTTGTAGAGGTGCCCCATAGAAAATCTCTTTGGATTTTGTCGATGGTTTGAATGGGGAGGGTGTATATTGCATAGAGTAGGAGGGGATGTCACTTAGCATACTAGAGGCTAGAGTGGATCTACCTGCCATATTGATCAAAGGGCATTTCCAGTGAGACAATTTAGAGTGGAGATTATCAATTATGAACTGGAAATACTTTGACTTGGGCTTATGATTTAGTATAGGAAAGCCAAGGTATTTCTCAAATTCATGGGTTGTTTTTATACCGAAGAGAGAATATAGTTGGGTGCTTTGATCCTTAGGGCAATATTTGGGGATGATAATCCTAGATCTGGTCTTGTTGATAGCCAAGCCTGACTCTAAAGTAAAAAGGTCCATGCAGTGTTTGATACAGAGGATGGTCTATTTATTAAATTTCCCCATCAGTGTTATGTCATCCGCAACGAAGACATGAGAAAAGAAGGGCCCTTCATGGCTTATGTTGATCGAGTCCCAATTGAGAATATCAACTTGATGATTGATGAGTCGGGATAAAAGCTCAATACATAGAATAAAGATATAGGGGGAGAGGGGGTCTCCTTGACGGATGCCTCTACTTGGTTGAAAAGTATTTGTTTTTGCTCCATTCACTAGAATAGACATAGAGCTAGTGGTTATACAGTCATGATGAGATTAGTTAAGTTTGGGGGGAAGTTAAAAAATCTTAGAGTTTTGTGAATAAAGGACCACTCCAACCTATCAAATGCTTTTTCAAGGTCAAGCTTAATGATCATGTCGAACTTCTTTTTTTAGAACGATTTAGGTTATGCATAATCTCTTGAATTATGATAGCATTATCGCTAGCTTTTCTATTTTTGATAAAACTAGATTGCATGGGGCTAATGAGGTATGGAAGGAATGGCTTTAGCCTATTTGCAATGATTTTTGTAATAACTTTGTACGCCATGTTACAAAGACCAATTGGTCTAAAATTCTTGAGATTGTTAGCATTTTGGAATTTTGGGATGAGGCAGATGAGTGTTTCATTGGTTTTCCGGGGTAGTTTTTGGGTATTAAAAGTATTGTGACAAAAGTCTGAAAAAAAATTTCCCACTATGTGCCAGTATTTCTGGTAGAATAATGGGTGGATTCCATCAGGTCCAGGTGCCTTATAGGGTTTGAAAGGGAAAAGTGCTTTAGATATTTCTAAATTGTGAGAGGGTTATCAAGGCTATTGAGATTGATAGTGCTACCTTTGAAGGGAGTGTTGTTTGTATTAGGGTTAAGAGAGTATTGATTAGTTGTGGAGAACGCTTTCATAAAAAAGGATAGGGTGTGATCTAATATTTTGTTGGGGTCAGAAATCCAACTACCATCATCCTTTATGAAATGAGTAATGGTTTTTCGACGCTTGCTATTAGAGGCTGTGATATGGTAACATTTAGTGTTGGCGTCACCTTCGTTATTCAGTTGATTCTAGATATCAGTCTCCAAAAGTCATGTTCCAAGTGGAGGATATTGTTATATTCCAGCTGGAGAATGGATTCTAGGTTTTGAAGAAAATCACTGTGTTGGTAATGGGGAGAGCATTGAATACCGTTTAGCCTAGCTAGGATTTTTTTTTCTTCCTTTTTAAAATATCACCAAATGTATTATTCTTCCACTAGATAACCAAGTCTTTAAAATTTTTAAGGGCACCTATAAAATCATAATTTATCCAAGATTTTTCCACAATATTACTGAAGTTTGGGTACTACACCAAATAGTTTCTAAACGTAAGGGCTTCTCAATGTGATTTATATTTCTAGGTCTAGATTAAATAAAAGAGGGTTATGATCCAAATGGGTCTAAGGTAAGTGGGTAACCACTGCCTTAGGGAATAAGGAAATCCATTTTCATTTACAAAAATCCTGTCAAGTCGTTCCATAATTAGACCCTCAGAATTTTTTCTATGGTTAGGTAAAGTATATTTACATACCTTATAACCTAATTCAATTAGATTACAACGGTTTACACTATCCAAATAGAGTTACTACGATTACGGTTTATAGGATTGCCACCAAATTTATCATTTGAGCTAAGGATGTCATTGAAGTCCTCCCCCCCTCCCCCCAAGTAACCAAGGACCAGTGTAATTTCTACTAATATTTTCTATGTTGTTCCACATTTTACAACGTTTAGAAAGTTTTGTACTATCATATATGGAAGAAAATAATCTAGTAGTATGATTAGGGATTACCTCAATAGTAGCATGGATCTCTTGGTTGTTTCTAAAAAAATCATGCACCTTTACCAAGCTAGCATCCCAAAGAAGAACAATACCACCTGACTACCTATCGCTAGGAATTTCGATCATTTGAGAAAAATTAAAATCACTAAGGAGTGACATATGATTCTCCATCCTATTTTCAAGCAAAGTAACCATGCAAGGACGATGAGTATCTAGCATTTCCCGAAAATTAACTCTAAAATAATCATTGTTTCCACCACGTATGTTCCATATGAGTACATTTGTTGGCCTAAACATTGATGCTAGATTGTTTATTGGCCCATTGTCCCTCTGGGCATGTGGCATTAGGTTCCTCATCATCGATGGAACTAGGATCATGGCATGATTCCCTACTGTTGGATCTTGTGGGGGTCTCACATCCATTGTGAATTTTGACAGGGTTGGGGGCAGCTCAGGACATATCTCTTCTCCCTTTGGTCCCTGAACAAGTAGACCTTTACTTCGTTGAGCCTTGAAAATTCTAGGACTGGACTGTACCCCAGTAGGTTTATTTCTCCTTCCTCCTCCATGGGGTTGTCTTCTGGTTCTTTTGCATTGGGAGGTGTTGGGGCTTGGTTGATGATTTGAGGGTTTTGTGGTGGAGAAGAAGGGTTTAGAGGGTGAGATGGGGTTGCTGGGGGTTGCATCCATGTTGGGGTTGGTCACTGACTCGTTGGGGACTGACCAAGGTATTGGATTCGAGTTGGTTATCTCCCCCGGAGGGAAAAAGGGTAGGTTCACTGGAATTTGTTGACATTGAATTGGGTTGAAGTGACTTGGGAGATTCCATTGGCTCCTCATTTCTTTAGCATGGTTCAAAGTCATTGATGGGGCTAGAAGATGTAGGATGTTTTTCATCCATACATGATTTAGATAGTTGTTCATGGACATGTTCATTCCTTCCGACACAAGTTGTGCTAGGAAGTGTGAGTTTTGGAGGATTATGATCATCTCCTAGCCATTGAGAACAAAGTTGAACGTTATGGCGTGGACCAGGAGAGCTTGTTCTACCTAGGATAGTGGTTGATGGTCCTAAGGGAAGACAGATTGAATGAAGAATAGTTTGTTGTTTCCTTGAGCCAGATTTTGTGGAAGAGGAGGGTTTCACATGTTTTGATCTCTTTGGTGACTCAAGATTTTCACAAGGTTGTACCTTCTTCTTTGGGTTGTTGGAATTCTCGGCATGTTTTGAGGTAATGGGAGATGTTATATTGAGGGTGGAAGAGGGACTATCTAGGGTTGATAGAGTCGAAGTAGAGTTGTTGATGATTGAATCTTTAGGTTGGATATTGAAGTTACTTGTAGCAGTGTAATTAGGAAGATTTAGGGTAGATTGTGTATCTTTTTCGTGAGTAATGTCTATGGACATTTGGCCATTTGCAAGGCAGTGCGTTACCACTTGTTCATTTTGTAGTAATTGATTAGTATTAGCCATGCAGAGAGAGTGGTCTGATTTGTGGAGTGAATTAATAAAGGTAGGGTCTTGATCGATATTAGGAGGGGTGGTAAGGTTGTGATTAGCCTCTATTAGGTTATCATTTCGAGGTACAGTGGCATTATTAGCATGCATGGCATCTGATTGGCCGTTAGTTTTGTTTTCCAAATGGCCAGTGAGGTGGTGAGGAGTAGCCACGTCAATTTTCATGGCATTAGTGTCAAATGGTCATGGGCATTGACTCCTTGAGGTTTTGGTTGAATCTCTTCTTTTTGGGGAACACTACTGTTTGCCATATATCTTCCTTGGGCAGTTGGGAGTCTGTTTTTGTAATGTCTTCCATCTTCTTATGATTGGCTATTGGGTTTGTCATCATCCTTATTGGCCAAAGGATATATTGATTTAGTGTATTTGCATGTGGCAATTGAATGCCTAGCCTGCCGCAATTTTTGCATAATAACTTCTCCACCTCGTATAAGATTTCTTGTTTGTGATGGCCAATGAAAATGGAGGATGCCACCGGGATTTCCAAAGGGTGATCAATACACAACCTAGCATATCTCCACCTAAGAGTAGATGATGTGCATGCATCAATTTTTCAAATTTTTACCAATTTTGTTACCAACTTTTTCCAATATTTGAACATCGTACAATTCTGTTGATAATTGTGGTAATCTTATCCAAATGGCAGCTCTGGTTAATTTTGCTTTTGAAGCAATAAAATTTGGCACCCATTTTTGGACAGATAGGAAATGTCCAAGGATGAACCAAGGGCCATTGTGAAGAAGCTTGAGCATGCTTGCCTCCGTATTGAATTTTGTAATATAATAATCTGACTCTAGGTCGATCAATGGAAAATTTTCTTTTAGTTTCCATTGGTCTTGGATTTTCCTTTTGAGGAGTTGATGTTGTACCCTAAAGCCTTGAAGTTTGATAATTGTAGAGTACGTCCAATGGGCATAGATTCTTTGTAGTTCATCCGTTGAGAGGTGAATTTGACGTTCACCATCATTCTTGAGTCTTGGATCATTGTCCACCATTGGAAACTGTTCTTGTGGATATATCACATTATCTATGACCATATTCATTTGGCCATCATGGATTCCTTATAGTAGTTTTTCTTTGAAGTTTGTTCCTGGAGGTGGTGGATTGGGGGTGGGAATGGGTTGATGTTGGTAGAGTCTGGTGATTTGGGAGGAATCAAAGTGGAGGCCTTTGGTGATTTCATGATAAACTTTGAGAGAAAACTATTGGGTTCGTCAACTAGCAGTGTTAGAGGTGATC
Organism: Nicotiana paniculata; assembly: GCA_005239505.1. Lineage (NCBI taxonomy): Eukaryota > Viridiplantae > Streptophyta > Magnoliopsida > Solanales > Solanaceae > Nicotiana > Nicotiana paniculata. Next base: position 41,768 of record ML333203.1, on the reverse strand, counting down.
TGAAGAAGGGGTTACTACAGAAATAAAGAGAATGATTGAATCCTCGCTATAACTTCATATATTATATGATACTTGATGAAACCTTGAAAACATATCTTTTCTATAGAAACTAATTGGTCAGCTATCTTTTATTGTAATTTTCAAATCATAAACGCTATGTCCAAACAAATAAAATATTGCTGATCAAAAGATTCACTACTAAAAAAAACTGAAATTAGTTATAAATTTTATCACCGATCTGTCGCTAAAACGCTCGTAGCTCATAGTATATTTTGATAATCTATCGCTAATTTACTGCTAATTAGAATTAGAAACAATTTTTTGCTATTTAGTTACAAAATTTGTACGTCGCTAATATTTTTTTAGGGTGGTTGACATATTAAAAAAAGTTGGCACTAGAACTATGGTGGGTTAGTTCACTATTGTCCTATGAAATAGGAGTATATGATTCTAAAATGTGATAAATGATGCTAAGTTCCGAAATGCCCGGCTATAAAAAAGTTGCAGGTATCACATTTATGACCTGGGGTTCGCAAATGCGACTATCGCATATGTGATAAAAGGACCACAAAAGAGACCCTAGCTAGACTCTGCCAATTTCACATTTGTGACAATAAACTTCATAAAAGCGAATTTCTACTCCTTCCCCCCCCCCATGGAAAAAGCGACAATCATCCTGCAAAGGCGAACCTCTAGAATTCACAAATGCGATAAAATCCTCGCACATGTGACGTCCCTTCCCTAGAAACCTAGAATCGCAAAATCAGGAATGATCTCGAAAATACTGTGGTCACAAATGCAACCATTACCTCGAAAATGCGAGAACAGAACACCATCAAAATATCTGAACCTCTCTCAAACTCTCTGAAATGCGTTCGAATTTCCCCCAACCCCCGGAGCTCCACACCAAACATTCACACAAGTACAAAAATATCATACAAACTCGCTCGCATGATAAAAATACGAAAATAATGGAACCACGAATTGGACACCAAAACACTTGAAAATCATGATGAACTTCAAGAATTTCTAGAAACACAACCATGCGTCTGATTCCTATCAAACCTACTTGGAATGAAACGAAATTTTTCAGACAAGTGATATATGACAAAACGGACCTATTCCATGTCTCGAAACCAAAATCCACACCCAATAGCCATAAGGTCAAACCATGGTCAAACTTATAAAAATTCTAAACATTCAAATTGTCAACTTTGGCCAAAAAGTGCCAAATCAACATTGGAACCTTCAAGTAGTATTCCGGGCATACGTCTATGTCCAAAATCACCATTCAGACCTAACAGAACTATCAAAACTCTAATTCGAGATCAAATACACAAAAATAAATCTTGGTCAATTCTTCCAACTTAAAGCTTCTAAAATAAGAATCATTCTTCAAAATTAATCCCGACTCGCCTCAAAGCCGAAGCCTACCATACACGCAAGTCATAATAAATAATATAAAACTACTCAAGCCCTCAAACCACCAAACGGGATGGAAAATCTCAAAACAACTGGTCTGGTCATTACATTTTGTTACCATTAACATAACATCTAATTATTTCGATCCTAAGACAATCCACTATATAAAAGAGCGTATAAAATATCGAGAGAACAATCTCACAAAGAGGCATACACAAGTAATAGGCTAACTCTTGTCTCAAGAATTTTCCCCCAAACAAAACATCCAAACCCCTTTAGGGACTATATTGCGGAAGTTATTATGTGAGAAGAAAGGATCCTCAATTTATAGAAGTCCAAAATTAATTTTTCTATTAGACAAACTAACATGAGAGATTTATAATTTCTTTCAGAAAAAAAAATCAATTATGCTAAATATGTTGCTCTTCCTTCAAGAGATAGGTAACCCAAAATGATAAGCATATCAAGACAAACACCAACATGTAAGAGTCTCTCTTTTAAATATTAGAGTATACATATTAATTTATAGCGTATTTGGCCAAGTATTGGTCAAAAATAATATTTTTTAAAAGTTAAGGTGTTTGGCTAAAGTTTTAGAAGGAAAATATTGCTTTTAAGTAAAAATGAAGCTATTTTTGAAAAGCTGAAAAAGTAGCTTCTTCACAAGAGTAATTATTTAAAAATCACTTTTGACAAAATACATTAAGAAGTAATTTTTAATTTGATCAAACATTAATTGCTTCTCTAAAGTGCTTTTATTAATTAACCAACTACAAACTACTTCTTCCAAAAGTACTTTTTTGAAAAATATGTTTTTAAATAAATTAACTTTAGAAACGTGGCCAAACAGACTATTAGACAGAAGTGTGCATGAACAACTTACTGTAACGACCCGAATGGTCGTTTTGAGTTTTTAAGTCTAGTTTCCCCTATTCATCGCCTCCTCTATATTGTATTGTAGTTATGTGACTTGCCAGGGGTGTTTGTTTTTGGTTCGGGTGAGTTCCGGAGTGAAATGGGACACTTCGTCTCAAGGTTGGAAGTTTAAGTTAAAAGAGTTGACCATACTTTAACTTTTATGTAGACGACTCTAGAATGGAGTTTTGATGATTCCAATAGCTCCGCATGGTGATTTTGGACTTAGGAGCATGTCCGGATATTTATTTGGAGATTTGTAGGTGATTTCGTCTTGAATTGGCGAAATTTAGAAAGTTGAAGGTTTGGAAGGTTGAAAAGTTTGACCGGGAGTTGACTTTATTGGTATCAGTGTCGGATTCTGATTTCAACAGTTAGAATAGGTCCTCATGTCATTTATGACTTATATGCAAAATTTGAGGTCAATCAAAGTTGGTTTGCTATGAATTCGCGTTAGTTTTGGAATTCGAATGTTCATACTTTTATAGGCTAGAATCGGGTTGCGATTCGTAGAATTGATATTACGGAGTCCCGGGTGTTCTAGGAGTGAATCAGATTCAAATTGAATCATTTTTGGACTTAGTTGGTTTGTCGAAGTTGTTGTTGTTCTGGTGTCATCGCACCTACACAAGGTTTGGCTGTAGGTTCGAACACCCAGGTGCGCATGGTTCATCACATAAGCAGAGGAGGCCACTCAAGTCTTGGGTAGTAGGTGTGGACACCTGGGCACAGATGCGCATCCGCATGCGTGAGATTTTCTTCCGCAGAAGAGGAACTGGGAAGGTCTTATGAAGGACGGCTGTTGTGGTCGAGTCTCTGCAAAAGCACGCTTGTAGAAACGAGCAATTTCTCTACAGAAGGTGAGTTGACTGGCCTTAGTAGGATCACCTACGATGGATTTTTCTGTAGGTGCGGGGTCAAAGGTGCGACAGTATGGCCGCAAATGCGATGATCGCTGGGCATAAAAAGCTAGAGACGAGGGTTTTATCTCATTTTTTATCATTTGACCCAGAGTGCTCAGTTTGTGGCAATATTCCAAGGGATTTTCAAGGAAATCATCAGGGTAAGTGATTCTAACTCGGATTTGGCTATTATGCATGAATTCATTGTTATTTTCGTCATTTAATTAGTGATTTGAGTTGGAAAATTTGGGGAAAATTGTGAAAACTTCTTAGACAAAATTTAGGGGATTTGAAACACGATTTGAAGTCATATTTGAGTAATTCTTGTATGGTTGGACTCGTTATCGAATGGGTGTTCGGATTTTGTATGTTTGGTTGGGTTCCGAAACCCGGGCTCGGGGTTGACTTTTTGAGTTTAATTTTTGTTTCTCTTTAATAATTTCAACTTTATTGTTTGGAATAGCTTCCTATAGTTTGTATTTATGGTATGAAGTTATTTTGGCTAGATTCGAGCCATTCGAAGTTGGATAATCACGGGAAAGACTTACTAGTAGATTGAGTTAGCGTGTTTTGAGGTAAGTGTATTGCCTAACATTGTGTGGGGAAAATTACCCCTTAGAATTGGTGTTGTTTTGTGATAATTATGATATGTGGAAGCCGTGTATGAAACATGTTATATAGATGGTAGTTGATCGATTTTAGCTATATAGATTCTTTCCATGCCTTTCATAGAGTTTCCATAACATGTTATAGTAATCCTCATTAATCTATCTTCACATGATTTACTTGATATCGTTAATACTTGTCTTATCTCTTGCTTGCTAATTGTTTTTACATGTTTTGTTGAAGTTATTGTTCTCTCCATTTCTTATTCGTTATTTAACTATTGAGTTCCTGTACTTGAAGTTGTTATCTCTTGGAATATCTTGATTTCGAATTTGGTAGTGAAGTTATAATGGTCGTGACACTGAGGCAAGTTGTAATTTTGTTGAAATACCATTCTCGTTGAGTTATTCACTTTCAGTTGCTATTGTTGAGACTTTTGTATACATTGTGGTTGAGACATCGGTTATGTATTATGGAAACACTATTATTGTTGACTTCTTTGGTAATTTGTTATATTGTGCACTTGAGGTACGATTTGTGATACATCGTGATATTGATACGCATGCGGTGGTATAAGGATTGGGTTTGTAATGCATGCAGTGAAATAAGGTGGGCGTGATACGCGTGTTGCTATTAGGGACTTGAAGCCACGCATTGTAATATGGTGGGCTAAAAAGCGGGTTGCTATTTCTGAAAAATGATTTTCGAAACTAAATGCAAGGCTCCCGCTGTTATATAAGGAAAGGGTGTGATTTGTTTTGTGAAATGAGACTACAAGGCGGTACCTCGGTAGTGATTCTTGTTAATGCCTTTCTATTACACCACTTGTGTTTTGTTGCATTGTTTTCTTGGCATTTGTTACTTATTTTCTTCTGTATGTCTTAATTGCCTGCTATTCTTGTTATATTTAAGCATTATATCATTTCCTTTGTTTATTATTATCATATTGTCTCATACCTATTGAGTTTTCAAATTTATTCCAGTAGGGTCTTGACCTGAGCTCGCCACTATTCTACCGAGGTTAGGCTTCATACTTACTGGGTACCATTGTGGTGTACTCATGCTATGGTTCTACACATCTTTTTGTGCAGATGGACGTACTTCATATCATCCTAGGAACTAGTGAGTCGAGCTAGGAATTATAGACTTCAACGTATACTTGTCAGCGCCCGCAGGCGTCGGAGTCACCCTCTATCTAGTTCTATTTTATTTTCCCTTTTTTTAGACACTGTTGTATGGGGATGTTCAATATACTCGTGTGGAGATTATGACTTAGTATCATCAAATTTTAGGATTTTTGTTCTGTTCAGTTACATAGTCCTTTTTATGATAGTTGTTGGTTAATTTGAAGTTTCATCAATATCTAAGTTACATTTTGCATGTATGTTTGGCTTACCTAGTCTTAGAGACTATATTCCATCACGACATCCTACATGGAGAAATTGGGATTGTGACAAGTTGGTATCAGAACTCTAGTTTCATAGGTGTTGCGAGTCACAAGCAGGTTTTGCAGAGTCTCGTGGATCGGTACGGAGACATTTGTACTTATCTTCGAGAGGCTATAGAACTTTTAGGAAAATTCCACTTCTTTGATTCCTTATTGTATGAATTTGATGACTTCAAATTTCTAAAACTTTGTCTTTCTATTCTCTCAAAGATGGTGAGAACACGCACCACTGGATCTGACGATCAGACACCGGCGCCTCCTGCTAGAGGTGCGAGAGCCCAAAGCCAGGGTAGAGGCCGAGGAGAGGCACGTGGTGCAGCTAAAGCACCTGCCCAAGTTTCAACGGAGGAGCCACGAGTTGGGGGGAAGGCACATGAGGCGCATGTTGCTACCCCTGCACTTCAGGAGACCCTCGCGCAGTTCTTGTGCATATTAGGTACTCTAGCTCAGGCGGGGATGATCCCACTTGAACCGGCCACATCTCAAGATGGGGGAGGAGCACGACTCCTGCAGCCCGTACCCTAGAGCAACGGGTCCATGCTGACGATGACCCAGAGGTTATACCAATGCAGCCAGTTGTCTCAGTTCAGCCTAGGTTAGAGTAGCAGGATTTGAGGAGAAGCACCTCATACTCGAGAGGTACAAGAAGTATCATCCTCCTACTTTCAGCTGCCTAGCTACAGAGAATGCATAGGGATTTCTGGAGAACTGCCATTGTATTCTTCGTACCATGGGTATAGTGGAGACGGACGAGGTTCCTTTTACTACTTTCCAGCTGACAGGCGCAACATACCAATGGTGGCGGGCTTATGCGGAGGATAGCCCAGACGAGGCAGATTCACTCACATGGGATTAATTTTTGGAGATGTTCTTGAGAGAGTTTGTTCGTCAAAGCCTTTGTTGGCACGTGCAGTTTGAGTAGTTGCGCGAGGATGCTATGACCATGTCAGAGTATGCTATCAGGTTCAGTGAGTTGTCCAAGCATGCACTTGCCTTCGTTTCCACAGTCACCGAGCGAGTCCGTCCATTTACTTAGTGGCTCAACTATTGTATTGGATTCATCATGGCTCGAGATTTTGAGATTGATACTCCATATCAGCAGGTGCTAGAGATTGCACAAAGATTGGAGGGTATGTGGGCAGAGAGAGAGAGAAAGGACATGGATGCCACGAGACCTCGAGATTCTAGTGCATATAGTGGTGCCCCTGCCCCAGTTTCCTCCCGTAATGGTAGAGGATATGTGAGTTGTTCAGTTTATTAAGCATTTCTAGCTTCCAGTGGTATTCTGGCTACTCCCAAGCCTCAAGGTGCTCGTTATGCACCACCACTATCTAGTGTACCTCCTACACGAGGTGCATTGAGTGGTCAGTCCAACATATCAGGCCCAAGTCAGTTTCAGCAGCAACATCCTCCGAGAGCTTGTTTTGAGTATGGTGATACTCGCCATATGGTGAGGAACTGCCCTAGACTCAGGAGGGGTGCACCCCCAAAGACTACTCAGGATCAACATATTACACAAGGTCCCCAGACTTCTCGGGTCGTGGTTACCGCACAAGTTGCCACTCTACCTGCACAGCCAGCTAAGTGTGGAGGCCAGGTGGGTAGGGGTCGTTGTAGAGGGGAGGTCATGCCAGATGTTATGCTTTTCTGGGTAGGGGGAGGAGGTTGCATCAGACATAGTTATCATAGGTATTGTTACGGTTTGTCATAGAGATGCATCAGTCTTATTTGATCCAGGCTCCGCTTATTCACATGTATCATCTTACTTTTCTCCCATTTGGGAATATCTCGTGATTCCTTGAGTTTTCCTATTTATGTGTCCATTCTTGTGGGAGATTCTATTATTTTTTATCGTGTGTATCGATCATGTTTAGTAGTTATTGGTGGTTTTGAGACTAGAGTTGATCTATTGTTACTCAGTATGGTAGACTTTTCGGGCATGAATTGGTTGTCATCCTATCATGATATTCTTGACTGTCACGCCAAGATGGCGACGTTGGCTATGCCAGGTTTACCGCGGTTGGAGTGGAGGGATACTTTGGATTATGTTCCTAGAAGGGTTGCGTCTTTCATTAAGGCACATTGGATTACTGAGTAACATATCGATCGTGTTTAGTAGTTATTGGTGGTTTTGAGACTAGAGTTGATCTATTGTTACTCAGTATGGTAGACTTTTCGGGCATGAATTGGTTGTCATCCTATCATGATATTCTTGACTGTCACGCCAAGATGGCGACGTTGGCTATGCCAGGTTTACCACGGTTGGAGTGGAGGGATACTTTGGATTATGTTCCTAGAAGGGTTGCGTCTTTCATTAAGGCACATTGGATGGATGGGAAGGGGTGTGATTCATATCTAGCCTTGCGAGAGATGTAAGTGTTGATACTCCTACCATTGAGTCAGTTCCGGTAGTGAAAGACTATCCAGATGTATTTCCAGTGGATCGTCCAAGCATGTCGCCCGATAGGGATATCAATTTTGGTATTGACTTGTTGTCGGGCACTCAGCCAATTTCTATTCCACCATATCGTACGGCCTCAGTGGAGTTGAATGAGTTAAAGGAGCAGTTGCAAGAGTTTCTTGATAAGGGTTTCATTCAGCTTAGTGTGTCACCTTGGGGTGCTCCGGTCTTGTATGTAAAGACAAAGGATGGTGTTATACGCATGTGCATTGATTATCGGCAGTTGAACAAGAATACAGTGAATAAAATGTATCCATTTCAATACATGATGACCTATTGATGAGCTACAATGTGCCATAGTGTTCTCAAAGATTGATTTGCGGTCAGGCTACCATCATCTGAAGATTCGAAATCCAGATATTCTGAAGACCGCACTAAGAGTTCCTTGTGATGTCATTCGGGCTGATCAACACCCCAGAAACATTCATACACTTGATGAACAGTGTATTCCAGCCCTATCTTGGTTCATTTTTCTTTGTGTTTATTGACGACATCTTGGTGTACTTCTGAAACCCGGAGGATCATGACCAGCATTTGAGGATTGTGCTACAGACCTTGAGAGAAAAGAAGTTGTATGCAAAATATTCAAAGTGTGAATTCTGGCTTGATTGGGTGGCGATTTGGGCCATGTGGTGTCGAGTAAGGGGATCAAGGTAGATCCGAAGAAGATTGAGGCAGTGTAGAGTTGGCCCAGACCGTATTCAACTACGGAGATCTAGAGTTTTCTTGGTTTGACAGGGTATTACCGTCGTTTTGTTAAGGGTTTCTCATCTATTACTGCACCTATGACCAGATTGACCCATAAAGGTGCTCCGTTAAGATGGACCGAGGAGTGTGAGGAGAGATTTCAAAATCTCAAGACTACTTTGACTACAGCCCTAGTAATGGTATTCCATAAGGGTTTGGGATCTTACACTGTGTACTGTGATGTGTCACGTGTTGGCCTCGGCGCGGTGTTCATGCAGGAAAGTAGGGTGATTGCCTACGCGTCTAGACAGCTGAAGGTGCATGAGAAGAACTATCTTATCCATGACCTATAATTAGCAACTATTGTTCATGCCATGAAGATTTGGCGGCACTATTTGTACAGTGTCCCTTGTGAGGTCTATGCCGACCATCGAAGCGTACAACATCTGTTCAAATAGAAGGATCATAACTTGCAGCAGCAGAGGTGGTTAGAGTTTCTCAAGGACTGTCATATCACTATTCTATATCATCTCGAGAAGGACAATGTGGTGGCCGATGCCCTAAGTCGAAAGGTAGAGAGTTTGGGCAGTTTAGCATATCTATTGGTAGCGCAGAGGCCATTAGCATTGGATATTCATGCCTTGGCCAACCAGTTTGTTATATTGGATGTTTCGGAGCTGAGTCGAGATTTATCTTACGTGATTTCTTTGTCAACTCTATATGATCGTATTGGAGAGCGTCAGTATGACGACCCCCATTTGCTTTTCCTCAAGGACACAGTTCAGCACGGCGATGCTAAGGAGGTTACTATTGGGGATGACGGTACGTTACGGATTTAAGGCCGGCTATGTGTGCCCAATGTGGATGGTTTGTGTGAGTTGATTCTTTAGGAGGCCCACAGTTTGCTGTACTCCATTCATCCGGGTGCTGCTAAGATTTATCAAAACTTGAGGCAATACTATTGGTGGAGGAGGATGAAGAAAGACATTGTGGAGTATATAGCTCAGTGCCTAAATTGTCAGTAGGTAACGTATAAGCATAAGTGGCCAGGTGGGTTGCTTCAGAGGCTTGATATTCCCGAGTGGAAATGGGAGCGAGTTACCACAGATTTCGTTGTTGGGCTCCTAAGGACTCAGAAGAAGTTTGACGTTGTATGAGTGATTATGGATAGGTCGACCAAGTCGGATCATTTCATTTCAGTGGTGACTATTTATTCTTCGGAACAGCTGGCTCAGGTCTATATTAGCGAGATTGTCAAACTTCATGGCGTGCTAGTAACCATCATCTCTGACCATGGTACGCAGTTTACTTCACGCTTATTGAAAGCCGTAGAACGTGATTGAGCACACGGGTATAGTTGAGTACACCATTCCACCCTCAGACGGCTGAACAGTCCGATTGCACTATTCAGATAATAGATGATATGCTTTGTGCCTGTGTTATGGTGCACGGGGGTTCTTGGGATCAGTTCTTGCCGCTTGTGGAGTTTTCCTACAACAACACTACCAATCGATTATTCAGATGGCTCCGTATGAGGCCTTGTATGAGAGACGGTGTCGGTCTCTAGTGGGTTGTCTTGAGTCGTGTGAAGCAAGGTTATTGGGTACTGGCTTGGTTCAGGATATTTGGAAAAGGTCAAGTTGATTCAGGATCGGCTTCATATAGCCTAATCTAGATAGAAGAGTTATGCAGCTAGGAAGGTTCGTGATTTTGTATTCGTGGTTAGAGAGCGGGTCTTTCTCTGAGTTTCGCCCATGAAGGGGATTATGAGGTTCGGGAAGAAGGGAAAGTTAAGCCCTAAGTATATCAGACCTTTTGAGATTTTTGAGAGGATTGGTGAGGTTGCCTACAAGCTTGCATTGCCACCTAGTCTAGCTGTATTTCATCTGGTATTGTTTCTATGCTCCAGAAGTATCACAGTGATCCCTCTCATGTGTTGGATTTTAGCTTATTACAATTGGACAAGAATTTGTCTTATGTTAAGGAGCCGATGGACATTTTGGATAGGCAGGTCCAAAAGTTCATGTCAAAGAGAATTGCTTCAATGAAGGTTCAGTGGAGGGGTCAACCAGTAGCGGAGTCGACTTGGGAGACCGAGCATGATAAGTGTAGTCGTTATCCTCGTCTTTTCACCCCTTCAGGTATGTCTCTATACTCGTTCGAGGATGAATATTTGTTTTAAGAGGGGGAGGATATAATGACACGACCATTAATTTTGAGTATTTTAGCCACTTTCCCCTATTTATTGTCTCATATATATTGTATTATGGTTATGCGACTTTCCGGGGGTGTTTGGTTTTGGTTTGGGTGAGTTTCGGAGTGAAATGGGACACTTAGTTCAAAAATTGGAAGTTTAAGTTGAAAGAGTTGACCGTAGTCTGAATTTTGTGTAGACGACTCCGGAATGGAGTTTTGATGATTTCAATAGCTCCGTATTGTGATTTTGGACTTAGGAACGTGTAGCAACCCCTTCGGGAAGGTGCTACTTACGAAACAAATCTAGTTTACTACTTACAACTTCAGAAGATATTAATCTAAAAAGACATTCATAATAATTTAGTAGCTGAAATAGGCCCATGCAATAAAGGTTTCAAGGTGCAATATTTTTGTTTTTGAAAATACACTTTGTAATCAAGATAAAGTGACACAACCCTTCTCGAATAATCAACAAGTTAAAGCAACTTCCTAACAAAATTATACTTTCCGTTCAGCATCACTGCATGTTGATATTGTACATGAATTTCAAACTAGCGAGTATAATAGGAAAACTAGTCTTCTCCTTTGTACATTTTACAAGTCAAAGTGTAAATTCAGCATATTACAAGACTTGAGCTATTAACGCACCCTAAAACAGAAAACACGTCACAAATTTACATGTTACAAGATTTTGGTTTTGAGATCCAACAAGCCTCCAAAATAACATACATAAGTTTGACATATAGATAATGTACAAGTCCCAAAACTATAAAAAAAACCTTGGTGCATATGCAAATGTGATCTCCATAAATGCTCCCGAATAGACTACTTCATAAGGCTGTCTTCAAATCTCGTCTCGTGCATTACCTACAATAGAAAACAACTATCGCTAACCATAAAGCTTAGTGGCGTATAAACTTTGGGCTAGGAGCCATTAAATTCTCTAATTCCCCTTTTCAGCCATAGGTGTGATGACCCAAAAGGTCATCTTGTGTAATTTAGCAAAAAATGTGTTTCGAAGCCTCGAAAGCCTCCGTTAATCTCACATCGATGTGTGTGCACAGCCCGAGCTCGTAGCCGAGAAGTCTTTATGTGAAAAATGTGTTGAACTATTGAATTTATGATAATTAATGGAATAAAGTTGACTTTGGTCAACATCTTTGGTAAACGGACCCGGACCCATAATTTGACGGTCACGGAGGGCCCGTAGGAAAATATGGAACCTGGGCGTATGCCCGGAATCGAATTCTGAAGCCCAAGCCCGAGAAATGAAAATTTAAAGAAAATTGTTTTCTAAAAATAAGAAAGACTTTTGAAAATGAACTTTGATGTGAAATCTGGGTTACCGGGCCCGTATTATGGTTCTGATGCCCAGAACAGGTTCAATGTGATATGTGATTTATTTGTAAAATTTGGAAAGAAACGGACTTGGTTTGACGTGTTTCGGATCAAAATTGGATAATTTAGAAGTTTTTGAAGTTTGAGAAAATTTTATAGATTCTTGAGTTTAATTCATTGTTTTTGATGTCATATTAATGGTTTAACTACTCAAATAAGTTCGTAGGATAATTTTTGAAGTCACGTGTATATTTGCTTTTGAACCCCGAGGGCTCGGGTAAGTTTCGGGAGGTTCCGGGATGTTAGAGTTGAAATATCAGTGCTGGTGCACCAGTTCTGGTGTGCCCGCACTTGCGAGCCTTGGGCCGCAGGTTCGGATAAGCAGCCGCAGGTGCGGTCCAGCCCCAGCCAGCCCAATTTCGTAGGTGTAACATATTCTTCGCAGAAGCGGTTCCGCAGGTGCGGCAGTGCCTCCACAGGTGCAGCCCTCAGTGGCTTAGCCCATTTTCGCAGGTGCGATTGATTTTCCGCACTTGTGAAAGCGCAGGTGCGACCCATGCACCGTAGCTGCGACGGTCGGGCAGTGTTTAAGTTTATTGTTCATCCGATGCTTCTTCATTTTTCTTCACCAAAAAGGGACCAAGGGCGATTTTCTCTAGAGAGTTTCTTCTCAAACCATAGGTAAGTAACCCCTAACTACTTTCTTTCAACTTCTCAATGATTTCATCAACTTTTATCAAGAATTCTAGAGTTTTAATGGTAGAAAATTGGGGATTTGGGTAGAGTTAGGGATTTTTTATTTTTTTGGGAATTTGACCTCGTTTTGGGGTCGGATTTCAAAACAAATCGTATATTCGGGTTCGTGGGGGAATGGGTGATCGGATTTTGGTCCGAACCTCGAGTTTGGACCAAGTGGGTCCTGGGTCGAATTTTTCTATTTTTGGAAGAATGATGGGAAATGCATATTTAGGCTTTGGGATTGAATTATTGAATCATTATTGATATTGTTGAGTCGATCATGTCTAGATACTATCGTTTCGGAGTTGGATTCGGGAGGGAAAGCAGTGCTAGAGGCTTAATTTGGATTCTTGGAATCGAGGTAAGTGTTTGGCCTAACCTTAGCTTGAGGGAATAGGTACAGAGTCTTATTTGCTATGTGTTATCCCATTTCCAACGTATAGGCAAGGTGATATGTACCTATATGTTGTGGTCAAGTATTCCAGTGAGTCGAACTTCATGAATTTCATAGTTTTCTTTGATATTCTCTGTGTTATGAATTAATTGTTATTCTGGAAGTGATACATTGGGGATATATCATGATGTATATTGTTATTGGTTACTCGTTCGGTTGTGATTGTGAGGTTGTGCACGAGGGGACATTCCGTGCCGAGTGATTATTTATTTAGGCATGAGGGTACATTCTGTGCTGAGTGATTGTGAGGTTATGCACGAGGGGACATTCCGTGTCGAGTGATTATTTATTTATGCACGAGAGGACATTCCGTGCCGAGTGATTGTGAGGTTATGCACGAGGGGACATTCTGTGCCGAGTGATTGTGAGGTTATGCACGAGGGGACATTCCGTGTCGAGTGATTATTTATTTATGCACGAGGGGACATTCCGTGCCGAGTGATTGTGAGGTTATGCACGAGGGGACATGCCGTGCCGTTTACGTTTTATTTACATGTTTCAGAGATGTTAATTCCTGCTGTTATTTATGCAATCCAATTGTTATCTTGTTCTGATGTTTCAGCTAGTTATTGCCCTTCGTCCCCAGCATGTTCTCCCCCATTGTTGTATTTATTTTCTTATTTCCTATCATTATTTCATGTATACTATTGAATTGCACAGGTGTTATGTGTGGTCGTGTCCTAGCCTCGTCACTACTTCGCCGAGGTTAGGCTCGGCGCTTACTCAGTACATGGGGTCGATAGTACTGATGCTACACCTGCACTTCTTTATGTTGTGCAGATTACAGAGCCGGACCCAGTGGACATTGTGCGAGGGAGTATCCTTCAGTCCACGGCGACACCGAGGTAGTCCTGCAGGCGTTCGCAGACCTTGGCGTCACCATATATTTCCTTCCTTCTGTCTCATTTTGTATTTGTAGACAACTACACTTGTTTATTTCAGACTCATGTTTTTAGTAAATCTTAGACTGTCCGTGAAAAAAATTGTGACACCATTCCTGGGGGTATATTTAAGGAAATTTCGTAAAATTTATTATCGAAGTTGTTGGATTTCTTATATTCCGCATTATTATTTCTATTTGTTCTTGTATTTCATTTTTTTTGCTAAATAATAAAGGAATAAATCAGCATAACCAGTAACGTTGGCTTGTCTAGCGGGTTCAACGTTAGGCGCCATCACGGCCTGAAGGTGGGATTTCGGTTCGTGACATAGGTAGCTCAAATAAAACCTAAATTTAAAAGAACTGAACGAATATATATCAAAAGTATCGAATATCAAACCTTGAAGTGTTTCCAAATATGAAATAACAATGTTCAAGATTCAAGTGTCAAGAAAGTTTATACTATCAATACATGAGAGTTTGTCAAATATCTATTTTTCACCCAATATGTACATCATGTCATCACACTAAGCATAATCACATATCAAGATGGACTGAAGCTCCAAATCGAGTAAGGTCAAAACCCAATAGTCAAGATAATAAAGAACCATATTAAAAATGGCTTCCTAGTTCGTACTTAACACGGACAAGTTCCATAATCTAAGATGAACTACAAATCCATAGTCAAGATGGAAAAATATCCGAATCAAGAGGCATGTCGATATGGTTGACAAAATCACTTCCACAAGAAGGACAAAGTCCCAACAATAATGCAAAATGATCAAGTAATTCGTACAGGTGGGCGAGTTAACCAATATCTTGCAATACATGATTAACACGGATACAACGATATTCACTGAACACAAGGGAAATAAAAGCTCATGTTATTTCAAAACATTCCAGCAAGTAAAAGAGTAAAACTTCACGTTTATACACAAACCTTGGTGTTTCACCACAAAATAGTTCAACCATAACTTGAGGACGTTCGATTCGTCTACGCCAAAGACCAACCAAATCCGCCCACTTCCTCAAACACTTCGCCTTAGATTTTACAAGGATATATATACCTTAAATACATAATAAATTATCTATATAAGTTCAGTGATTTAAAACGGAGATCTATACAAGAAGATATGAAGAGAAATCACTAATAGTTGTCTAGTGTAAAAACGGGTTTTGTAACTTACCACAAAAGAGAGGAGCAACTGGAGCTTCATCAAGAACTAGTTTGGCTGGTTGGTTTAGTGAAATTTTTTTATGGTTATCATGTAGTGTTTCACGTGATAAGAAGGAGAGAGGGTAGGGATTTTCTTTGGCATGAATGAATGAAATATGAGAGGAGGTCCTTAAGGAAATTTCACATTGGATAAGGATGAACAAAAAGTGGCTGCCCAAACTTTTCTTCTTTGGATAAATACAAAAATGGTGGCATCCAAAAATCTTAAATATCTAATGTATTTCATAACAATTCACCAAAATTATAGTAAGTGTTACACATAGAAACACCACAGAACTTCTTTGTCAATATTAACACAACCTAAAGTAAGCAATTTTCATATATTTTCAAATTCACGTTTAGGAATGCACAGTAAAATATATCCTCCTTATAAAGATGTTCAATCGAGAATGCAAATATTAGTTAAAACTTTTGGGTGTTACAACTCTCTCCCACCTTAAACAAATTTCGTCCTGAAATTTACCTTATGCTAGTTACAACTCTTCTCGCTCCCAGGTAGCTTTTTCGCCAGAATAATTTCTCCAAAGGACTTTCACTAAGGGGATTCTCTTATTTCTAATCTCCTTTAACTCATGCGCTGAGATTTGGGTAGGTTCTTCTTCATATGTCAAATCAGGATTGACCTTTATAGATTCAATAGGAAGAACATGAGATTGATCTGAGCGGTATCTTCTAACTATAGAAACATGGAAGACGTTATGGATCTTGTCTAACTCAGGTGGAAGAGATAGTTTATAAGCAACGGGGCCAACTCTCTCAAGCAGTTCATAAGGTCCAATAAATCGAGGACTAAGTTTAATGGCCAAATCTCATATACTTCTTCAATGGAGAAACTTTTAAGAATACATCATCGCGTGCTTGATACTCAGCCTCATGCCTCTTAAGATCAGCATAAAACTTTTGTCTATCTGAAGCAATTTTTAAGCAATCCTTGATGATCTTTACCATATCTTCAGTTTGTTTCACAATCTCAGGACCCATCAATTTCCTTTCACCAACCTAATTCCAACAAAGAGTCGTGCTATATTTTCTCCCATATAAAGCTTCATAAGGAGGAATTCCTATTCTTGATTGGTAGCTATTATTGTAAGAAAATTCTATCAGGGCTAAGTGTTTGTCCCAACTACCCTCAAACTCAATAATGCAGGCTCGAAGCTTATCCTCCTAGACTTGTATTACCCTCTCAGACTGGTCGTCTGTCTGAGGATGGAAAGAAGTACTAAAATTCAACCTAGTGCCCAAAGCTTCTTGAAAGCTAGTCCAAAATCTGGATATAAATCTCATACCTCTGTTTGATACAATAGAAATAGAAACCCCGTGCAGCCTCAAAATCTCATTAACGCACAATTCTGCTAAAACGTTGAAGTGAGTAGTCCATTCTGATTTCCAAGAAGTGATAACTCTTGGTTATTCTACCAAGTATAACCCAAATTGCATCATGACTTCTTTGAGTGCGTGAAAGCCCATAAACAAATTCCATCATTATTCTCTCCCATTTCCATTATGGTATGGACAAGGGTATTAGCAAACCAGCCGGAACTTGATGCTTGGACTTTATTTGTTGACAAATCAAGCATTTAGAGATAAACTCTGTAATGTCTTTCTTCATACCATTCCACCAGTAGTGTTCTTTGATAGTTTGGTACATTTTAGTGCCTCCAAGATGCATTGCATATGGTGAAATATGTGCTTCATTTAGAATTTTTGTCCTCAATTTATCATCTTTAGGAACACATAACCTATTTTGATAAGATAGGACACCATCCTCCCTGAATTTAAAATTAAGCTTTTCTCTATTTTGAACTTCTTTGATCAATTTCACAAGCTTTTCATCCAATTTATGTGTTCCTTTTATCTGTTCAAGTAGAACTAGCTTTACTTGCAAACTAGAAATAATAGAACCATCAGCTTTAAGTGCAAGACAAGAATTCATGGCTCTCAATTCGATAAACAAAGGCAACGACTTAGAAATAAACCGGCAAAGAATTTGCGACTTTGAGCATCGTCAACAAGATTGGCTTTACCCGGATGATAGTCAATTGTGCAGTCATAACCTTTTATAAGCTCAAGACACCTATGCAATCTCAAATTCAACTCTTTTTGTGTACCCAAGTACTTCAAACTCTTGTGATCCGTCAATATATGACACTTTACTCCATACAAGTAATGTCTCCAAATTTTCAAAGCAAACACTATAGAAACAAGCTCAAGGTCGTGAGTAGGATAATTCAACTCATGTGGTTTCAACTTTCGACAGGCATACGCAAATACTTTCCCTTCTTGCATGAAAACACAACCCAAACCATGATGAGAAACATCATTATATATCACATACTCTTTCTCTTCAGTTGGTAGAGTAAGTATAGGAGTTTTAGTCAACAAGGATTTGAGCTTTTCAAAGCGCTCTTGCCATTTGTCATCCCACGCGAACTTGACGCCCTTCCTCAAAAGTTTAGTCAAAGGAGACACTATAATGGAGAAGCCTTTGACAAACCTTCTATAGTATCCCGCTATGCCCAAGACACTTCTAATTTCAGTTGGACTTTTGGGCGGCTTCCATTCAAAAATAGCTTGAATCTTACTAGGATCAAATTTCACACCTTTAGCTGACACAACATGCCCTGGAAAGCCACTTCACTAATCTAAATTCAAATTCGGAAATCTCGGCATAGAGATTTTTCTCCTCCAAAATTTGAAAAACAATTCCGGAGATGTTTATATTGATCTTCGCTATTCTTGGAATATATTAAAATTTCATCAATAAATACCATCACAAATTGATCAAGATAATGCTTGAAAACACAATTTATTAGATCACTGAAAAATGCAGAAACATTTGTCAACCCAAATGGCATCACAACAAAATTCATAATGACTATACCGAGTCCTAATAGCAGTTTTAGGAAAATCTTGCTCACTTACTCGCACTTGCTAACACCCAGACCTCAAGTCAATTTTTGAGAAAAACCGAGCACCCTTTAGCTGGTCAAATAAATCATCGATCCTAGGAAATGGATATTTATCCTTAATTGTTACCTTATTCAATTTTTGGTAATCAATACAAAGCCGAAGAGAGCCATATTTCTTTTTTCACAAATAAAATAGGAGCTCCCCAAGGAGAAACACTCGGGTGGATAAAACCCTTCTCAAGAAGTTCTTGCATTTGAATTTTCAACTCCTTTTATTCTACTGGAGCCATTCGGTAAGTAGTTACAGGAAAAGGACTAGTTCCACGAATAACCTCTATAGGAAATTTAACTTCCCTTTCCGGGGGCAACGCATGATGATTTTTAGGGAAAATATCAGGAAATCCACATACCTCTGTTTCTTAGCATAAGCTCGTATTATAGCTCTTGACCCACTAGCTTGATTAGCTCCGCCTGCACCTGCGGTTTGGGTGTTTCAAGATCTTGCACCTCTATTCCCTTGAGAAAGAGCGACAATAGGTTGTTGAACTAAACCTTTAGTACGTGGAGAAGAAATAGGGTTAGGAATAGGATAATCCTTCACTTTGTGATCGAAGCTCCCACAATTAAAACAAGCACTAGAAGCTTTCTTGCAAGTACCAAAGTGATTCTTCCCACACTCCACACATGTGGGTATACGAGTCTTGCCTTGTGCAAAGATTGGAGTGCTAGCAGTAGAAAAATTTGATCTACTTTGCTTATGCTGAGCTGACCTGTAAACATCACCAGTCTTGGAATTCTAAAATTTTCCCTTTTGGGGGGACCGCCATAATCTGAATTAGTTTTTCTAAACATGTTTTCATTTCTGATAGCTTGTTCCTTGTCAATTCTTTCCCAAGTAAGAGTAGATGTAACTAGTTTAGAAAAAATTTCATGATGCAGGATTAACACCGACTTTGGATGGAATCAATCAAACCATCTTCAAATCACCTGCACTTATAATTTCCATCATCGATAATACCTCCAGCATACCGAGAAAGCCTGAGAAACTTTTGTTGATATTCCGTAATAGACATACCCCTTTTCTTTAAATCTAGAAACATCTTTTTATTCACATAACGATAAGCAGGTGGGACTAACTTCATGCGGAATTCTTTGACAAAATCATCCCAAGTAAACACTAGGGGTTTTTCTTTGGCATTTGGTACACTTACCCACCAGTCATAAGCATCCTTTTGTAATAGTGAGATGACATACTTAAATTTTGAAACTTCCGAACATTCTAATTGCTCAAACACTCTCTTTATGCGCTCAAGTCATTTTTTAGCATTAGTAGAATCAACAATGCCTTCGAACTCAACTCCACCCATTTTTCTCATTTTCTCAAAGGTCATTTCGTTATGGTCAAACATTGTTCCAACAAAGTGATGAAAGAAATCAGTCATTTGCTAAAAAGGAGGATCAACAACAGGAGCACTATGACTCATATGAGAATGTGGCCCAAATTGTGCATTCTGATTATTTCTCACTTCAGATCCACTAGTACGAGGAAAATTAAGGTCAAAATAATGTTCTCCAACCCTTTCCTATAAGTGAGGTTAGGAATAAGAGTTATTTGAACCCTCGTGAGCGGCTTCCATAAGTATATAAGAAGAAGAGGACATAATTCCTACATAAGGTAGATCACATTTAATTAAGGACATGTACATGATGCATATAAACAATACACGAAACAAAACATATTAAAACGAAACAAGTACACTAACAAGTCATAACAATAATCCTAAAATCACAAACCTAAAGCTCTAATACCAAAACTTGTAGCAACCCCTTTGGGAGGGTGCTACTTACGAAACGAATCTAACTTACTACCTAAAACATTCAGAAGATATTAATCTTAAAAGAAATTCATAATAATTTAGTAGTGGAAATAGGCTCATGCAATAAAGGCTTCAAGGTGCAATATATTTGTTTTTGAAAATACGCATCGTAATTTCTTAAGTGAAATACAAAGTCAAAATATCAAGATAAAGTGATATAACCATTCTTGAATAATCAACACATTAAAGCAACTTCCTAAAAAAATTATACATTTTTTCAACATCGCTGCATGTTGATATTCTACATGAATTTCAAACTAGCGAGTATAATAGGAAAAATGGTCTTCTCCTTTGTACAGTTTTACAAGACAGAGTAAATTCAGTATATTACAAGACTTGAGCTATTGACACAACCTAAATCAGAAACAAGTCACCAATTTACATGTTACAAGATTTTCATCTTGAGATCCAACAAGCCTCAAAAAAAACATACATAAGTGGGACATATAGATCATGTACAAGTCCCAAAACTATACAAAATCTAGTTTCATATGCAAATGTGATCTCCATAAATTCCCCCAAAAAGACTACTTCATAAGGCCGTCTTCAAATCTCGTCTCGTACATTACCTATGATAGAAAACAACTATTTCTAAGCATAAAGCTTAGTGACGTATAAACTTTGGAATTGGAGCCTTTAAATTTTTCAAATCCCCTTTCAGTCATAGGTAGCTCAAATGAAACATAAATTTATAACAAGTGAACAAATTTATATATCAAAAGTATCGAATATCAAACCTTGAAGTGTTTTCACATATCAATAACACTGTTCAAGATTCAAGTATCAAGAAAGTGTATACTATCAATCTAAGACAGTTTGCCAAATATCTATTTTTTTCTCAATCTATATGTCATGCCACCACATTAAGCATAATCAGATATCAAGATGGAATGAAGCCCCAAATCTAGTAGGGTTAAAACCCATTAGTTAAAAGAATCAAGAACCATATTAAAAATGACTTCCTAGTTCGTACTTAACACAGATAAGTTCCATAATTTAAGACGAACTACCAATCAAAAGTCAATATGGAAAAATATCTGAATCAAGAGGCTTGCCGAGATGAGTGAAAAAGTCACTACCGTAAGAAGGACAAAGTCCCAAAAAGAATGTAAAATGATCAAGCAATATGTACAAGTGGGCGAGTTAGAAAATCTCTTGCAATACATGATTAACACGAATACAACGGTGTTAATTGACGACAAGGGAAAGAAAATCTCAGGTTATTTAAAAATATTCTAGTAAGTAAAAAGAGTATAACTTCACGTATATACACAAACCTTGGTATTTTACCACAAAACAGTTCAACCACAACTTGAGGATGTTCAAATCGTCTACGCCATATACCAACCAAATCCGTCCACTTTCTCAAACACTTCCCCTTAGATTTTACAAGGTTATATATATCTTATATATATAATCAAATATCTATATAAGTTCAGTGATTTAACATATCAAAATAAACATGATATTGGTGAAAATCACCCTAAATGTTTTAAACTGAAATTCTAGACAGTACCACTGTCTAGTGTTGTGGCTCAGTTTTGAAGATTTAAATGGACAAACTAGACTATATAGTATTCATTAAAGTCATATAAATATATCTTAGGGACTAAGGAAATCTTGAATCACCCCAATATCAATTTGGTACAAAATGTTAAGCTACAAATGCTAATAGTAGTACAGGGAGAGTTTGTAAAACAGAAAATTTTTGCAGCATCTGCCCTATACTTTATGATCCCCTTTTGGGTAAATACAAGCAAAAATAGGTTTTGGTGCCTGAATAAGAGTTATAGAGCCATAAAATATCTTTCTAACAAATCTTTTATCACTTCAAATGGAGCTCTATACAAGAAGATATTAAGAACACACTAATAGTTGCCTAGTGTATAAACGAGTTTAGTAACTTACCACAAAAGAGAGGAGCAACTTGATCTTCATCAAGAACTAGTCTAGCTGGTTGGTTTAGTGAAATTTTATTATGGTTATCATGTAGTATTTCATGTGATAATAAGGAGAGAGCGTATGGGTTTTCTTTTTCATGAAGGGATGAAATATGATAGGAGGTCTTTTCTTCTTCACATTTAGGAAGTGTGAAATAAAAATATATCCTCATTATAAAATGCTCAATCGAGAATGAAAATATTAGTTAAAACTTTGGGGTGTTACAGATCATGTTCGGATATTCATTTAGAGGTCCGTAGGTCATTTCAGCTTGAATTGTCGAAAGTTAGAAAGTTGAAGGTTTGGAAGGTTGAGAAGTTTGACCGGGTGCTGTCTTTATTGATATCGGTATCGGATTATGATTTGGAAGTTGAAATAAGTCTATCGTGTTATTTATAACTTGAATGAAAAATTTAAGGTTAATTAGAGTTGTTTTGGTATGAATCAACATTATTTTTGGAAGTCGGATAATCATAGTCTTTATAGGCTTGAACTGGGTTGTGATTCATACAATTGATGGTTTTGATGTGATTTTTGGCCTCGAGTAGGTCCGTTATGTATTTTAAAACTTGTTAGTATGTTCGGACGGGGTCCCGGGGGTCCCGGAAGTGAATCAAATTGAAATCGGATCATTTTTGGACTTAGTCGTTTTGCTGAAGTAGTTGTTGTTCTGTTGTCATTTCACCTGTGGATGGTTTGGCCATAGGTGTTGACACACAGTTGCGTATGATTCATCACAGAAGTGGAGGAGTCCATCCCAAGCCTGGGTCACAGGTGCGAAGCGCAGATGGGCATCCACAGGCACGAGCTTTTCTTTCGTAGAAGCAGAACTGGGAAGGGCTTGTGAAGGACCACAAGTGCGGTCGAGTCTCTATGGAAGCGGGCTCGCAGAAGCGGAGTTGTCTGGACTTAGTGATAACCGCACCTGCGATGGATATTTCCGCTGGTACGACAGTATGGCCGCAGAAGTAATGATCGCTACGCAGAAAAGGCTAGAGACAAGGGTTTTATCTCATTATTCATCTTTTGACCTAGAGAGATCGGTTTGTGGTGATCTTTGACGGATTTTCAAGGAAGTCATTAGGGTAAGTTATTCTAACTTGGATTTGGATATTATACATGAATCCATTGTTATTTTCGTCATTTAATTAGTGATTTGAGTTGGAAAATTTGGGGAAAATTGTGAAAATTTCTTACACCAAATTTTGGGGATTTGATAGGTGATCTGAAGTCGAATTTGAGTAATTCTTGTGTGGATGGACTCATTACTGAATGGGTATTCGGATTTTGTAAGTTTTGTCAGGTTCCGAGAAGCAAGCCTATGGTTGACTTTTTGTTTCTTTTTAAATATTTCAACTTTTTGTTCGAAAAAGCTTCATATAGTTTGTATTTATGGTATGAAGTTGTTTTGGCTAGATTCAAGTCGTTCGGAGTTGGATAATCGTGGGAAAGGCTTTTAGTGGATTGAGTTAGCGTTTATTGAGGTAAGTGTCTTGTCTAACTTTGTGTGAGGGAAATTACCCCTTACGATTGGTGTTGTTTTGTAATAATTGTTATATCTGGAAGTCGTGTAAGCACGGTGAAGAATGTGTACATGGGCTAAATGTGGTAGTTGAGCAGTTTTAGCTATGTAGATTCTTTACATGCCTTTCATAGAGTCTCCAAACATGTTATATTCATCCTCATTAGTCTATCTTCACATGCTTTACTATATGTCGTTAATACTTTCTTATCTCTTACTTGCTAATTATCTTTACATGCTTAGTTGAAGTTATTGTTCTCTCCATTTATTATTCATAATTTAATCGTTGAGTTCCTTTACTTGAAGTTGTTATCTCTTGGAATATCTTGATGTGGAAGTTATAAAATTCGTTATTCACATTGAGGCAAGTTATAAGTTTTTGAAATACCGTTCTGTTGAGTTATTCACTTTCGGTTGCTATTGTTGAGACTCTTGTACACACGGTGGTTGATTCATGGGTTTTTATTATGGAAATACTATTATTGTTGACTTTTTGGCAAGTTGTGATATTGGGAACTTGCGGTGCGATTTGTGATATGTTGTGATATTGATACGCATGTAGTGGTATAAGGATTAGGGTTGAAACACATGCGGTGAGATAAGGTGGACTTGGTAAGCGTGTTGCTAGTAGGCGAACTACTTGAAGCCACGCGATCTGATAAGGTGGGATAAAATGCGGGTAGTTATTTCGGGAAAATAATTTTTAAAACTAAATGCAAGGATCCCCCTGTGATATAAGGAAATGTTTTGATTTGTTTTGTTAAATGAGACTACGAGGAGGTACCTCGCTAGTGATGCTTGGTGATACCTTTCTATTACATCACTTGTGTGTTGTTGCATCATTTCCTTAGCATTTCATTCCTTATTTTCTTCTGTGATGTCTTAATTTCCTCAGTTCAGTGTATCTATTCTTGTTATATTTCATCATTGCATCATTTCCATTAGTTATCGTTATCATATTGTCACATACCTGTTCAATTTTCTTATTTATTCCAATAGGGTCTTGACCTATCCTTATCACTACTCTACCAAGGTTAGACTTGATACTGACTAGGTACCGATGTGATGTACTGATGCTATGCCTCTGCACATCTTTTTGTGCAGATTCAGGTTCTTCATATCATCCTAGGGACTAGTGAGTCGAGCTTGGATCAGAGATTTCAAGGTATACATGTCGGCATTTACGGGCCTCGAAGTCACTCTCTATCTAATTCTATTTTATTTTCCCATTTTTATATACACTATTGTATAGGAATGTTCAGTATACTCTTGTAGAACTTGTGACTTGGTATCATCGAAGTTTGGGAGTTTTGTTCAGTTGAGTTACGGATTCTTTTTTATGATAGTTGTTGGTTAATTTGAAGTTTCATCATTATCTTAGTTAAATTATGCATGCATGTTAGTCTTACCTAGTCTTAGAGACTAGGTTCCATCATGACATCCTACGGAGGGAAATTGAGATCGTAACACATGTATAAATAACTCAACAAAAAAAAGACCTTGTTGATGTGATGTAGAAGCCTATGTATTGCAGCTTGGTGTCTGTAAATAAGTTGAATTGAAAATTCCTTTTTTTTTAAAGTAAAAAACAGATGACAAAAAAGTACTATTTGTCACGAAAGTGTTTATTTCAAGTAAAAGCCCTCATAAAACACGGAGTTCTTTACAAGTTGACGTTAGGGTTTGCCCTGAATTCTATCATAACTAAAATTATTTTTAGTGGTATAAAATGTCTCTTCCATATTTAACTAATCATTTTCTTAGAGGAGAAGCCTTGTACTTCTATAAATTTATGATCTTCCCTTCCCACAAGTAAAATAACATATATAATTTAGTCATTAAAATATTTTATTTAGGGGAGATTTTATTCTCTTAATAAGTTTAGTTTTTTTTTTAATATAAGTAGGTTTATGTGTCACGACCTAAAATCCATAAGGTCGTGATGACGCTGACACCATTGTCAGGCAAGCCAATCATTTAAATAGTTAAGTTAAATTTCCTGTTTTAGCATTTTTGAAATCATTATCTTTGACATATTACGAAATAACTAAACAAAATCCGTTAAGTAGATACAATGGTTTAAATAGTCCTATTTTAGCAAAAAAAAAACCAACACATCCCAGAACCCGGTGTTACAAGTACATGAGCAGCTTCTAAGAATTTTAAAATTTCTACGAAGCTTGTCCAAAATACAAGTGGACAAGGAAATTTAAAATAATGTAATACAGTATGAGGGAGACTCTGTCAGCTGCGGATCGCCTCCGAATGATGCAGTTCGCCTAAGTCTCCAAATCCGACAAATCTCTATGAAAGTACCTGTGCAATAAAAATGCACATCAAGTGTAGCATGAGTACGAAAATAACGTGTACTCAGTAAGTCGCCCGCCTAACCTCATAGAGGTAGTGACGAGAGGTCGAATTAGACACTTGCTATAGGTCAATTTAGCATATTCGAGTATAACACTAAGCATGATTATCATAGGAAATTTATTAAAATCAGGAATAAATAATATCAACTCCTTCCACATTTAACACTTTAAATCTTCGTCATATTAATAACAATTAATCAACATGGGTGATTTAATCAAACAACAAATAATCAACCGGAAGGAACAACTTCTTCCAAAAATCTTTAATAACTTTAAATCTCTGTCATTTCAGTTGACAACTTAAAATTCAGGCCAGTAATACGCAGTAAATATCATGCACAAGCAATGCCGAGGGTCGAACGGCGCGGACAAACAATAATAAATTGTGCACTGCCGAAGGGTCGAACGACTCGAACCATAGATGCATCTATTTTTCCCCGCTCGCGAATCGATCATGCGACGCAGTCAACATAAAAGTAATACGGCTAGCCTCCTCGCGAATCATACATGCGACTCAGGTGCTCATATGTACACATATTCACATAATAAGTCCGCATTTTTATCAAGAAGGCGGTTTCTCAGGAAAGTGGTAAAATTCTTCTTAAAGAAACATGAAATATAGCTTTTAAATCTTCATTTTGAAACTCATTTGCCAAGTTTAGTAATATTCAATAATATAACCCTATCAGGTATACGATTATCCACAAAGGAATCAATTATCTTTCTAGATGATTAAGAAAATGAACACTAGTCTTCTTTAGATATTCAATTAAGATTTCGATTACATTAGCAGTCTAATATTACAGGCAGGATCAGAGGTACAACACGTAAGGCATGCTAGTGGCTCCTAGACTACGCAGACATGGCATAATAGTAGCTACGCACGGACTCCCGTCACCTCGTGCGTACGTAGCCCCTGAAGATAATAGCACATACTTAATTAGTTCACCTAGGGGGACAATTCCCCCTCACAAAGTTAGAAAGGACACTTACCTCGCTGCAAAATTCCATAACCCGCTTCCAAGCCCTTCCAACGACTCTAACGGATCTAAATAACGGCAAACCAATGAAAATATATCAAAATGCTCAGTGAATTGACCGAAAATGCCCTCGGGCCCACGTGCCCGGAATCCTAAATTTCTTGAATATATATTCTACCCATAGCTTTTCTAGTTCAAATATAAAATTTACTCTAAATTCCATGCTCAAGTTCGTGGATAAAAATCCAAATTACTATTTCTAGGTTTTCTTCAATATTTTCAAAATTTTCCCGAAATTTTCATGTATAATTCCATGCAATATAACCTTGTATTTAACTTAGAAACATGACGGAATTACTTACCTTGCGATCCTTGACGAAAACCCACTCTTGAAGCTCCTCAAAATCGTCCAAACCAAAAGAAAATGGAAGGAAATTACCAACAAATCTCGGTTTTAAAACATTCCGCCCAGGACATTTTCGTACCTGCAACCCAACTCCCGCACCTGCGATTCCGCAGGTGCGACCAAACCTCCGTACCTGCGGCTTTTCTCAGCTCAAGCCAACTTCGCAGCTGCTCCCCATAGACTGCGTCTGCGACTTCGCAGGTACGAAAATATCATTGCACATGTGCTTCCAGCCAGACCACCACTTCTTCGAACCTGCGGCGCCATAGCCGCACCTGCGGCCAAAGCCTCACAGGTGCGGTCGCTCCAGATGATAGCAATTCCATCCTTCTTCAAACTCTCAAACTTGATCCGTTAATCACCCGGAATCCACCCGAGGCCCCCGGGACCCCATCCAATTATACCAACCTGTTCCAAAACAAAATACGGACTTGCTCGAGGCATCAAATCACATCAAACAACATCGAAACCACGAATGGCACCCAAATTCCAACCTTATAAATTTATAAATTTCCAACTTCTACATCTGATGTCGAAACCTATCAAATCACGTCCGATTGACCCCAAATTTTGCACACAAGTCATATTCGACATTACACACTTGCTCCAACTTCCGGAATCGCTTTCCGAACCCGATGTCAAAATTTCCACTTTCGGCCAGATTTCTTTAAAACCTTCAAATTTCTATCTTTAGCCAAATGACTTCAAAATGACCTCCGGACACCTGAATTCACTTCTGATGGTGCTCCCAATTCAAGAATCACCATACGAAGCTATTCCCAAACTCGGAATACGAAACGGACATCAATATAACTGAAATGCGCTTCAAGCCAAACTTAAGAAATTCCTTCAAAAATGCTGACTTCCACAATATACGCCGAAATGCTCCTGGGTTATCCAAAACCCGATCCGGACATACACACAAGTCCGGAATCATCATACGAACCTGCAGGAACCTTCAAATTCTGATTTTGAGGTCGTTTACTCAAAATTCCAATCATAGTCCATTTCTCCAACTTAAGGCTTCTGAAATGATAATTTCCTTTCCAAATCAACCCTAAATTTCCTAAAATTCAATTCCAACCACATGTACAAGTCATAATACCTGAAATGGAGCTGCTCACGACTTCAAACCGCTGCACGACGCGCTGGAGCTAAAAATGACCGGTCGGGTCGTTACATTCTCCCGCACTTAAACAGACGTTCGTCCTCGAACGTGCTAAGAACTGCTCTAGAGTTATCTGAAATCACTATTTAACACCTTGTGCACCTGCCGTGCTACCACAACCCAGTTGAGTACAGTAGCTTGATCAAATCTGAAGATTTCTTCTTTTACCCATATAATAAGATCAGAACCTAGTTCCAATACCTGAAATTTTCTCTGCCAGGCCTAGTTCTAATATATAAACACCGTATCAACTACCACACGATATACCAGAACATGACTGCATACCTTTGCTAAATTAGCACCATGCACCGCAAAATTCATCATCTGACCACAATGACACTCTCTGAACCTTAATAGCCAAAATTCCATGAATTTGATGCTCCCAATGCACCTTATGATATATATACATACATCATGTTATAATGCTGACCATACCACCACAATGGAGGAGATGTGTAGAACTTCATACCCAATTGCAGTTGCAGAGTTAACAAATCATTGAATATCTCATCTTGACTAGAATCATCACCTCGTTATGAACCTGAATAATGGTATTTGTTCTTTAATGTACACTTCACATAACCTTATCGCACTGACCTCTGATCTGATAATATCGTCTCACCCAGTATGAACTGCTCAGACAACAAATCACCCCAAACATGACCAACAGCCTCACATGATACCACATCGCGCCAATAGGCCATAACTCGAACATGATAATAAGAAACGACCCCGGAAGGGACTATTCAACTCACGTAACTATATGACCTTTTCTCAGAAAATAGGAAGTAGAACATAAGAAAAATAAATATAGTAACCTTACTCGTCATCACACTGTTGCAGCGTGCAACCCGATCCAAATAACATACCCGGGGCGACGCGCCACCCGATCCACACATAAAATTTTACATAAGAAGATATATATACGGAGCTGATTTGCTCACTATTACAAATTAATGAATATCGATCATAATCACGCTAAGTGCTTAATACCATCCTGGGGATAATGATAAAGCCGTATGCTACAAAACTCAAGCACAACTTAGGTACGATATATGCATATACACTCTGGATCTCGAGAGCTATCCTGCTCACATAACATCCCCACTACTCGGGACTTCAACACATAGGAAATTATCAAGCCGTTTCACAACTCACACAACACAATCATAATATCGCATGAATTTGACGAAGACGGAAAAACATCTGCTGTTCTAATACCTATCCATGAAAAAGCGCTCTACTGAAATGAACATGCTGGGCTCATAAGGAGCCCATAATCATATTTAAACCCATCTACAAACATCGAGCCTACCTTGCTCGCACCAAATTAAGCTAATAGCTTTTACCTGGGTCCATATTAACCCACTTTCTCTCATAATACACGAGAACAACCATCATCACCGGGACAAACCCCCATAATCCACAATCACCTGAATTGAACGCCCTCTAGGCATAAATTCTCAAATAAGCAATGTTGCACTTCCTTATACTTGGTCTGAATCTTCAACCAATCAGGTGACTACATGTCACACTTACACAATCTTCCCGCGGTCATGCTTCCACGACCTTACACACAAGGCAACAAGTCTGCACATCTATACCACCGACCACACTAATGCTGCAAAGCAAATCAAGAACCCATGACCAGGGTACAAAGCCTCTTTCACCGAATATCAATCTCAGGTGACACTGAAGATAATGCTAGCTTACTCTGAACTTTCAAATCACTTTTTCTTGCTCATCCGAGCTCATGACGTCCTTGTCAACACTGAATCAAGATCTCGATTCTCACTCCCAGTTACCTACTTCTTACCGCACCTAATATGCCAACATGAGGTAGCGCAAGAATTCCATCATAACCTCTAAACCACCAATAGGGTGAACACTCCATCATATAGAAACATTTTACTTAACTCAATTCAAGAGTACCATCTCAACACAGGAGTGAATTCTCACCATCACCCAACATGCAAATCCTTAAGTAGTAGTCTATACCACCATAACCCTTCCGGGATCTTCCTATACCTGACAGGCCATAGCACTTTTTCCCACATGAAATCCATTACGACGGCCGACAAGCCCCGCACACGCTGGCACAAACCATATGCATAACTTAATCACATCAAAAGAACTGATAACTGCCGCAAATGTGCCATTTCAACCATGGCTAATCAATCTATCTTCTTTTAATCATATTCAATTACTTCAGGAATAAGAGAAACTTCCTTCAACTCATAGCAAACTCAACCCTCACTCATCCCGAGTGACCTTGATTCATGATGTAACGACCCGACCGGTTGTTTTGAGCTCTAGCACGTCATTCAGCGGTTTGAAGTCGTGAGCAGCTTTGTTTCAGGTACTATGACCCGTGGGCGTGGTCGGAATTGAATTCCAGAAAGTTTAGAATTGATTTGGAAAGAAAATTCTCATTTCAGAAGCCTTAAGTTGGAGAAATCAACTAAGATTGGAATTTTGAGTAAACGAGCTCCGAATCAGTATTTGAAGGTTCCAGCAGGTTTGTATGATAATTTCGGACTTGGGTGTATGTCCGGCTCGGGGTCTGGATAACCCGGGAGCGTTTCGGCGTATATTGTGGAAGTTAGCATTTTAGAAGAATTTCATAAATTTGGGCTTTAAGTGCATATCAGTGAGGCTGATGTCAATTTGGGATTCCGAGTCTGGGAATAGCTCTGTATGGTGATTCCGGAATTTGGAGCGCGATCGGAAGTGAATTCGGATAACCGTAGGTCATTTTTGGGTCATTTGGCTAAAGATAGAAATTTGAATGTTTTAGAGAAATCTGACCGGAAGTGGAAGTTTTGATATCAAGGTCGAAATGCGATTCTTGAAGTAGGTGCAGGTCCATAATGTTGAATATGACTTGTGCGCAAAATTTGAGGTCAATCGGACGTGATTTGATAGGTTTCGGCATCGGATGTAGAAGTTTGAAATTCTAAGTTCTTAAAGAATTTGGATTTGAGTTTGATTCGTGATTTTGGTGTTGTTTGATGTGATTTGAGGGCTCGAGCAAGTCTGTGTCTTGTTTTGGGACAGGTTGGTGTGATTTGACGGGGTCCCAGGGGCCTCGGGTGGATTCCGGGTTGTTAACGGAGCAAGAATTGAAGTTTGAAGAAGTGAAG
The DNA here is from genome assembly GCA_005239505.1 of Nicotiana paniculata. Lineage (NCBI taxonomy): Eukaryota > Viridiplantae > Streptophyta > Magnoliopsida > Solanales > Solanaceae > Nicotiana > Nicotiana paniculata. The sequence goes on along the minus strand of ML333203.1, from coordinate 10,170 downwards.
ATTGTTGTCATCTGGTGTGATCCATACCTGCGAGGATTTGGCCGTAGGTGCGTCTTGGGCGCCGCAGGTGTGAGAGTGGGCAGCTTGGCTGGGGACCGCAGGTGCGATGGAATTTCCGCACCTGTGAAGCCGCAGGTGCGGACAGTGGGGCGCATGTGTGATTTTGGTCTGGATTTGAGGAAACCGCACATGCGGGAGATTTGGTTGCACCTGCGGGATCACAGGTGCGGAGGTAGGACTGCAGGTGCGGAAATCGTCCTGGGCATAATGTTTTAAAAACAAAAAATTTGGTTCATTGTCTTCATTTTTCTCATGGCTTAGGCGATTTTAGGAGAGCTTCAAGAGAGGATTCCTTCATGCAATGTCAAGGTAAGTAAATTCCTTCCGTTTGTTAGATAAATACAAGATTATATGCATGGATTACTCATGGAAATTGGTAGGAATTTGGGAAATTTTTAAAGAACCTAGAAAATGTAAATTTGGAATTTAGCCACGAATTTGAGTATAGAATGTAGAGTAAATTGCATGATTGAACTAGTAGAGCTATGGGTAGCATGTATCTTCAAGAATTTCGAATTTCCGGGCACGTAGGACTGAGGGCATTTTGGTCATTTCACTGAGCGGGGTTGGGAAAGTATATAATCTGAATTTGTTGTGAGTATTAGGATGAATTTTCATTGCTTTGCCGTTATGTGTTGTGCGTCAGTTGGAGTCGTCAGAAGGGCTTGGAGGCAGGGCATGGAAATTTCAGAGCGAGGTAAATCTCCTTTCTAACTTTGTGAGGGGGAATCATCCCCCTAGGTGAATTAATTAAGTACATGCTATTATATTCGGGGATACGTACGCATGAGGTGACGGGAGTCCGTGCGTAGCTACTATTATGCCATATCCGAGTAGCCTAGGACGCACTAGCATGCTTTATGTGTGTACCTGTAACTCTGCCTGTAACATTAAACTACTAATATGACCGAAAATGTAATTGAATGTTTAAAAGAAAGCTACAGTTCATATTCTTAAATCTTTTAGAAAGAGAATTGGTTCCGCTGTGAATATATATATGTACCTAGATTGGGTTGTATCATGGAGTATCACTAAACTTGAAAAATGAGTTTCAAAAAAAAGATTTCAAAACCTATAATTTATGTTTCTTTTAATAAAGTTTTTACCACTTTCCTGAGAAAAAACTATTTTCTTGATAAAATACAGATTTATTATGTGGATATGTGTAACTTTGGGTGCCTGAGTCGCTTGAGTGATTCGCGAGCAGGAAGACCCTGTATTTGTGTATGTATTCATATGAGCACCTGAGTCGCAGGTATGATTCGCGAGCAGGTTATCCAAATTATTTTAACTGCGTCGCGTGATCGATTCGCGAGCGGGGAAGATAGATGCATATATGGTTCGAGCCGATCGATCCTTCGGCAATGCATAGTTTATTATTATTGGTCCGCGCCATTCGACCCTCGGCATTGCCTGCGCATGATATTTGCTGCGTAGTTGCTATGATTTTGCCTGATTACTGGCCTGAAATATTAAGTTGTCAATTGAAATGACAGAGATTTAAAGTTGTTAAAAAGATTTTGGAAGAAGTTGTTTCTTCCCATCGATTGATTATTATTTGATTAAATCACCATGTTGATTAATTGTTAATATGACAAATATATAAAGTGTAAACGTGAACGGAGTTGAAAGATATTTAAATCATGTTCTTATAAATTGCCTATGATGCCTCAGGCTTAGTGTCATACCTAAATATTCTAAATTGACCTGTAGTAAGTGTCTAATTTGACCTCTCGTCACTACCTCTCTGAGGTTAGGCGGGAGACTTACTGAGTACACGTTATTTTTGTACTCATCATACACTTGTTGTGCATTTTATTCCACATGTAATTTCATAGAAAATGTGGAGGATTCGGAGACTTAGGCGAGTTGCATCATCCGGAGGCGATCCGCAGCTGACAGAGTCACCTTCATACTATATTTATTTCTTTAAACCATTGTTTTTAATTAACAGACTTTTATTTAGTTAATATGTAATTAGGAAAAAGAAATGTTTTCATAAATGTTTTAAAACCGGAAAGTTGTTTCAATTAATGCATGAGTTGGCTTTCATGACATGGATGTACGGCGCCATCACGACCTTAGGGATTTTAGGTCGTGACAACATGGTATCAGAGCGCTAGGTTCCCGTAGGTCTCACGAGTCATGAGAAAGTCTAGTAGAGCCTTGAGGATCGGTACGGAGACATCTGTACTTATCTTCGAGAGGCTACAGGGCTGTTAAGAGTACTTCCCTTCTTGATTCTTCATCGTGCCTATGTTCATTCCTAATCAATATTACACGTCACGAAGAGCTTGCTATGGATCAGGAATTTGAGGAATTAAAATGGTGCTACGAGTGTAATTCGAGATGCTTCCATGTGTAAATGGTCGTGTTTGTTGTTATGGCCCTGCAAAAGGGTAATATGTTGTTTCAGCTCAGTAGCTGTGATTCTGGGAGCCTTAAGGATGTGGTCGGGTAGTGATGATGTTGGTAATTGATTGTCGCGCGGTGTTGACATGATGATAGAATGTTTGCCCGTATGTTGGGGAAGATGAATGGTTTGAAGGGAGGTCTTCTCAGAGTGTGATTTCGAGATTTCAGTGCTGTTGTGCCGGCAGAGGAAGGGAATTTGGGTTATGAATGGTGCGGTTACGGTTGATAAGGTAGTAAGACTTGGTGTCTTCAAGTGAGATGGGATATGCACCTGTGACGTGTCATCATCGTCATTTATCAAATGGAATGTGTTAATTTGTCGGTGTTATGGGTTCTTCGATTGTGTGGAGTCAGAGTATTGAGAGGAAGCATTGGAGAATGCGGTTGGCAGAGATCATGAGGTATGGTGGTTCAGTGTCGAATAGAGGTTGGTAATGGAGGCAGCTAGGGAAGAGATGATCTTCGAAGTTCTTGAAGTCGTAGTGATCTGCTGGTTTGAGAGCTACAAAGAATGTTCCTGAAATAAGGCTAGGCGGGGGTTCCATTTATAAGAGGCCAGGTGTAAGAAGCGGGAGTCGAGCAGTCGCAAAGTGGGGGAGCGGCAGCACAACTTGGAATTTGGAGATATTTTCGCGCATTAATGGGTGTCCATGGGGAGCGGACGGACTAGTAAGTTGGTAAATGAAGCAGGGCGTAGGATGGGGTATTAAGGTCGTAGAGAGCGTGCATTTCAGCGTCGTTGGGAGGTGTCCGCGGGTGATTTCCACAGGTGGGTTATCTTCTGGGCATAGGTTGGCAATGGCGGGGTTGGCAGGTTTCTGTGAGGGGTTCTAGTGGCTAGTCGGTAGAAGGAAGAATATGAGAATGATGCTAGAGAATTTGGGTATTTAGGGAGTGCTAGCAAGAGTATTTGGAGGAATTGGACGGATTGGCGGAGTAAGATCGTGTTATAAAAGGAAAAAGGATCTCAGCAGGGTCTAGAGTGGTGCAAGGAGTAGCTTCGAGTTAAGTGGGGGAGTTCCACCATCTGCAGTTGGGTTGTAGGTTGTCTCTGCATAGGGTTGCGTATTTTCAGCGTGATGGCAAGTTATTTCAGCTAAGGGAAAGGAGTAAATGGTGATTGTGCATGGGATTTGATGTATATGTGTCAAAGTTGTCCTTGTCGGTCCAGGTTTAGACTTTGGAAGATTCAGAATTTATGCTTAAGGCATGGGCGAGTTGTAAGGATAGTAACTCAGTCACGTGTTTCATTGAAAAAGGTATTCCTGTGCTAGGAGAGCCTTGGAGTTGATTGTATTCTGGGCCAGTCGGAGTGGGTGACTCTCAATAGCGGTCCTAGTTAGTTCAAGAGTTAAGAATGTGGCGTTTAAGGATTTCAGGCAGTATTATGATCGAGAATCGAGATTTTGCAGAGTAATCTCTGAGAAAAAGGAGGATGGTTGGAATTTTTATGATATGTTTCAACATGTAGGATAATATTGGAGGAGTGAGAGAAACAGACTCCGGATTGAAGAAAAGATTATCAGAAGGGTATGAGACGGGTTGCAGGATTTGGGCAGCATAGTCTCGTGAATCAAGGTCACTCGGGATGAGTGATGATTGAGTTGCTATGGGTTGAAGGAAATTTTTATTATCCCTGAGGCAATTGAAGATGATTAAAAGAAGATAGATTGATTAGCCATGGTTGAAATGGCACGTTGCAGCAGTTTTCGGTTTCTTTGATGTGATTTAGTTATGCATGTGGTTTGTGCAGGTGTGTGCGGGGCTTGTCGGTCGTCGTAGCTGACCTCATGTGGGAGAATTTGAGTGATATGGACTGCCAGGTGTAGGCAGATCCCGGAAGGGTTATGGTGGTATAAACTACTACTTAAGGATTTGCATGATTGGGTGATAATGGGAATTCACTTTGTGTGTTGAGATGGTATTCTTGAATTGAGTCAAGTAAAAATTTTCTATATGATGAAATGTTCACCCTATCGGTGGTTCAGAAGTTATGTCGGAACTCTTGTGCTACCTCATGTTGGTATGTTAGGTGCGGGAAGCAGTATGTAACTGGGAGTAAGAATCGAGATTTAGGTCCGATGTTCATAAGGATGTCATAAGCTCAGAAGAGAAAGACAAGTGATTTGAAAGTTCAGAGTAAGCTGGTGCTATCCTCAGTACCTGCGATTGATATTCGATGAAGGAGGACTTGTACCCTGGTCATGGGTTCTTGATGTGTTTTGCGGCCTTAGTGTGGTCGGTGTTATGGATGGGCAGACTTGTTGCCTTGTGTGAAAGGTCGAGGAAGCATGACCGCGAAAAGATTGTATAAAGTGTGACATGTAGTCACTTGATGGATTTCAGATTTGGACTGAGTATAAATAAGTGCAATATTGCTTAATTGAGAATTTACGCCTGGAGGGCGTTCAGTTCAGTGGATTATGGATTATGGATTATGGGGTGCTAGTCCCGGTGATGATGGTTGTTCTCGTGTATTATGAGAGAAAGTGGGTTATTTGGATCGGGTTGCACGCCGCAACAGTGTGATGATGAGAATGGGTTAATATTTATTTATTTTCTTGTGTTTTACTTCATATTTTCATGTAATAATTCATATTAGTTGTGTGAGTTGAATAGTGCCTCCTGAGTCATTTCTTATTTATCATATTCGAGTTATGGTGTATTGGCGCGACGTGGTGTCATGTGAGGTTGTTGGCCATGTTTGGGGGGATTTGTTGTCTGAGCAATTCATACTGGGTGAGACGAGATTATTGGATCAGTGCGATGAGGTTATGTGAATTGTATATTATAGAACAAATACCATTATTCAGGTTCATAATGAAGTGACGATTCTAGTCAAGATGAGGTATTCAAGGATTTGCTAACTCTGCAGTTGAGTATGAATTTCTGCACATTTCCTTCGTTGTGGTGGTATCGTCAGCATTATAGATGGGTGTATGTATATTTGTTATGAGGTTCATTGGGAGCATCAGATTCATGGACCTTGGCTATTAAGGTTTAGGGAGCGTCATTGTGGTCAGATTATGAGTTATGTGGTGCATGGTGCCGATTCAGCAAGGGTATGCAGCTATGATCTGGTATATCGTGTGCAAGTTGATGCGGTGTTTATATATGTTGGAACTAGGACTTGTAGAGAAACTTCAAGTGTTTGAATGAATTCTGAGCGTATTATATGGATAAAGAAGAAATCTTCAGGTGTGATCAAGCTATTGTGCTCGACTGGGTTGTGATAGCATGGGCAGGTGCTCGAAGTGTTAAATAGTGATTTTAGATGAACTCCTGAGCAGTTCTTGGCACGTTCAAGGACGAACGTCGGTTTAAGTGGGGGAGAATGTAACAACCCGACCGGTCGTTTTGAGCTCTAGCGCGTCGTTCAGCGGTTTGATGTCGTGAGCAGCTTCGTTTCAGGTACTATAACCCGGGCGTGGTCGGAATTGAATTCCAGGAAGTTTAGAATTGATTTGGAAAGAAAATTCTCATTCCAGAAGCCTTAAGTTGGAGAAATCAAATGATTTGATTAGAGGCTTTTATACTTTAATGTTTTAAACTTATCACTTTAACATAAGTTAATATAAGAAATAGAACCCTTAGGAAATCAGTAGGAAAATTATCAAGCTTAACCAGACTTTTTTTTATTTTGTAATCAACTAGGCTGAACACCTAGGGCTATTTTTTATTTATAAATAAGATCCAAACACAAATACATAAAATTAGTATGTTGCCTTACATGGTGTAAGGCTGCTCAACAAAGTAAATATCCTATTTCCAAGTTCGGGTATGAGAGACCCAAGCTTAGTAGTACACCCTGATAAACTAATAAATCGATGTTCCATGTATCATGTTCAGTCCATCTAGCATAGTTTCTTGAGTAGTTATTGTCTGAATCCAATAAACCACTCCCAAAGATACTAGAATAAGTCATGCCTTTTAGCATCTTACCAATGCAGTGTTGTTGCCTTAGTTCGTGTGTGCCATGACCTTGTTCCTCTTCAGTCCTTTGCCCCAGTTGGTGTTTGATATGCCTAATGTTGAGTATAACATCTGCCTCTTGAAGTATGTCCCTAAATGTCCATGCAAATACCAGTTCTTTGCTGCTCCAGTTTCTTGTGCCCGCTGTGATCCCGTCCTCTTTGATGATCATTACGTGTGTCTTTCATCTATGTGTTGGATCCCCATTTGTTTGGTCATCATTGTGAGATACCAAATTAGAGGTTTGTACTGAGTAATCCCTCCCAAGTACAGTCCTTACTCCCGTAATAGATACCCAATGTGACCACCAAGAGATGAGCATGAACCTGGGCCAAGTATGCATTTTGCCCAGATTTTTGCACTGTTTCTCGTGCTTTTTTTTGCTCTTTGATTGTCATTTCAATTCCTTTAGGACATAAGTGTGTATTACAATTAATTCCAGCCTCCACCTCCAGGTTTTGGCAATGATATGCACACATATAGTCCTCCTAACACTCCATGCTCCTATACTTGTGCATACCCTTGATTCCCCCCAGTGGAATGAACACCAAGTGCTAATACCACCAGCTGGAAGTTCCTTAAAGGATATGGTATAGGTACAGGAAACATTACTGCAAAACAAAAAACCATGTTAATCCATAAAAGGAACATTTTGATCTCCCCCTAAGGGCTTGATCATGATGTTCATGTATCATATTATCTTCCATCCTCCCCTTTGCATCTGCCTCTCCTCTCATATTCAACTTCTTGCAACTTTGACTCTTAGATAGGGACATTGCATTTTATCATTATTCACAATTCTTCTCCCATGTACATCTAACTCCCAGAAACTATGACTCATGATATCACCATTATCTAAGGCATAGTTAGCTAAATGATCAGCTAGACCGTTCCCTTCTCTAAGAGTATGTGACACAGTTACATTGCTCCTTCTCATTAACTCCTTAATCTCCTCTACCTCAATAAAAATAGACCACGGTACTCCCCATTCTCCTTCCATCACCTTCTTGATCATCATGGAATCAGTTTGAAGGTCAATGAAGATGAAATCATGCTGCACACAATATTTTAGAGCCTCTAGGACTGCCTTAACTTCAGCTTCTGTGTTTGTCCCTGCCTGCACCTCTCTTCCACACCCATACTCCATATCTCCTTTTTCATTTCTTAGGACAAATCCAATAGAGCTCCTTCCTGGATTGCCCTTAGAAGCCCCATCAGTGTTCACTTTTATCCAGCCTGGACTTGGGTATTCCCATAGGACCTTAGTATACTTCAAAGTAGGTAGATATGTCTCCATCATAGTCAGCAAATCAGGTCATTTGTGTGGCACCTTTTGAAGACCTGGCTTCCTATACTTCACTAAATACTGCATAGTAGTAGATATCTGGTAGATAACTCTGCTTACAGTCACTGAATCTTCATATTTGTAGTTGTTTCTTCTCTTCCAAAGCTCCCAGATAATCACAGCAGGTAGGGCTTGTAGGATAGGTTTTAGCCTTGGACTTACTTCAGCTGTCCAGCACTTGATCACAACCTGATGAAGTGTGATCCCTTGAATATCAATTCCTGCATAAGATAGAAAATATACCTTTACAGCATCATATGATGTGAAGAACACATGTTGTACAGTCTCCTCTCTTGGTTCAGTACAGCACCAACACTTAGAAGCCATCAAATACCCCAGTCCCCTAAAGAAGTCATCCAAAGGCAGTTTATTCTTCCATAGTTTCCACATAAAAAACGAAATTTTGAAAGGTAATCCTTGCACCCATATCATCTTGTATGCATTGGTTGGATCACCTCTTCTCCTCACATACCTCTTCTCCTCACATACTCCCAGGCTGATTTTACCCTAAACTCCCCTTTAGATTGAAGCATCCATTGAGGTTTGTCCATTGTATCAGCCGCCGGTGGTCTACAATTAAGTAATATATGGTCAGTTAAGTCTTCTGGCAGTATTTCCCTAATCCATTCCTCATTCCATTGATCTCCCTCAATTACATCGAATATGTTATTTGCAGTTTCATCACACCAAAAGTCAGGTGGAGTAACAAAGTAAAGAGCTCACAATCCCGTCCAATTATCAAACCAAACCCCCTTTAGCCTTTTTTTTTAAAAGATAAATAAAAATAAGTAAAATTTTACATTTGTTATTACAAATTTTAGTCTCAAACTCGTTCAAACAAATGCGTATTGGACTAGAGTCGTTTGGACTCATCATCACCAGACCCAATCATTTTTAATTAACTTCATTTAGTTGTCCATAAAATGAGCACCGGGCCAGAGTCATTTGGACTCATCATCAGGTCCAAATCTTCCTGAATTAAATTCGTTCAGTTGATTGAATGCTTGATAACATGTGTATTAGGCCAGAGTCATTTGGACTCCATGATCACTAGACCTAAAACGTTTTGACTAAATTCATTTAGCTTATTTAAAATATGCATTGGTGTCACGACCCCAAATCTAAGCCAGTCGTGATGGCGCCTATCGTGGAACTTGGCCAGCCAAAACTACACTCAAATCATAATAAGCTTCCATTTACATCTTTACTAAACTGATAAATCGTAAAGGATTCCTTTAATCATTTATAAAATAGTTAAAGCTACACTGAATATCAAATACAACCCCCGAGATCCCGGAGTCACTGGTCATGAGCATCTACATAAAATATACAACTCAAAAAAAATAAATTCTATAATAGTAAGCAGGAGAGAGATCAGGGTTGCGGATGCATGCAGCTACCTCGCAAACCTCTGAGAATCTCTGGAACAGATAGACAGCTCACCCTGTCCTAACATCTGGATCTGCACACAAGGTGCAGGGAGTAATGTGAGTACACCAACTCACTAGTAATGAAAATAAATCAGGTCTGAGCAGCAATAAACACATAAAAGCAATTCACCAATTCCGAAAAAGCACAGCCTTTCTTTCCAACAATGTATACGTTAAATCATCACGCTTCAAAAGCCTATTTCAGTAAAAAAATCATTTGGAAATATACTTGTTAATAGTTTCATCATAACTTTCAAGAATTTTAGTGTAAAAATGCTGAAAATCATAAAGAGGCCCCTGGGGCAAAACATATTTCATAAGTTCAGAGTGAAAGTGGTAAAATCATAAGTAGCCCCTCGCGCAAAAACATGTATCAGAATCAGCCCCTCGGGCATGCCTCACAGTCACTCATAATCAGCCCCTCGGGCATACCTCACAATCACTCATAATCAGCCCCTTGGGCATACCTTACAGTCACTCATGCCTCCTAATCACTCGGCACTCGGCACTCGATGCGCTCACTAGGGGTGTGTACAGACTCCGGAGGGACTCCTTCATCCCGAGCGCTAATATCAAGCCACCTCGTGGCGTATCTTATCCTCGAAAATCAGGCCCTCGGCCTCACTCAGTCAAAATCTCTCAAAATCCCCTCGGGCGTATCAGTAAAACAGGGTACTCGACCCAAAACATCATTTTTAAATCTCAAAGTAGTGTAAATCAGGCTAAGTTTCGAAAACAGTAAGCACAATGTGACTGAGTGAAATCATTAATAAACTGTGAGGAAATAGCAGTAAAAATCCCCCAAGGGGTCTAAACAAGTCGAAACGAGGCCCCAGACATGGCTTATGTCCCAAATATTTCAATAATCTTTAGAACACAATTTAACATACTGTCACACCTCCTTTTTTATACGCCCCAAAGGGGGTATGGGAGTTTTTCCAATTAAAG
>MDKI01149292.1:0-11608 GCA_005239505.1 Nicotiana paniculata | reverse complement strand
TGTATATCATGAATTGTACGCGACCAGATATAGCATGTGCTATTAGCAAACTGAGTCGATTTAGAAGTAATCCCAATCACATACATTGGATGGAAATTAAACGAGCTTTGGGGTATCTGAAACATACCCAAAACTATTCTTTGCATTATAACAAATATCCCTCCGTGATCGAGGGATATAGTGATGAAAATTGGATCACCGGATCATCTGAAGTTAAATCCACGAGTGGATATGTTTTCACAATTGGGGGTGGAGCAGTGTCTTGGAAATCATCCAAACAAACGTGTATCGCCCGTTCTATAATGGAATCTGAATTCATAGCTTTAGATAAGGGCGGTGAAGAAGTTGAATGGCTCCAAAATTTCTTGGAAGATATTCCATTTTGGCCCAAACCTTTGGCACATATTTGTATACATTGTGATAGTCAAGCGGCAATAGGCAGGGCAGGGAGCGTTATGTATAATGGAATCTTGTCATATACGACGAAGACATAATACCGTTAGAAAACTACTCTCTAGTGGTGTTATCACAATTGACTACGTAAAGTCAAGAGATAACGTGTCGGATCCACTTACAAAAGGCCTATCTAGAGAGGCAGTTGAAAGATCATCAAAGGGAATGGGGTTAAGGCCTAGGACAAGTCATCATGGCGGTAACTCTACCTAGCATACAGGAGATCCCAAGAGCTAGGTTCAAAGAGATCAAAACAAAGTTATGAATAACGGTTCAACATTGTCAAATAACTCAACTCATTCTCGTGATGAAGACAATGTTCAGAAATAAAGGTAAATCATTAAGGCTTTTTGATGAGTCAATAAAGCTTAAAGCTTTTTAATGATTTGCTAAGTCTGGTAGGAAATGACCAGATAGTGTGTCTTTAGTATTACATGCTTAGGAATCACCTATGCGAGTGTGAAGTGTAATCCGCTTCAAGGGGAATGAAAGTAAAGGCCCATTCTCTAAGCACTCATGAAACCAGGCGGCGTTCATGGTTGAAACGAACACAACCGTGAGAACCATAGATGGTTAAGGACTATTTGTGTGACTTATGTTGTCTAGGTATACAACAAAGCTCGATGGTTCAAAGATATCAAATCTACCGATTGACCGAGTATATCCGATATAAGTTCACTACGGAAAGTTCAAAGGGAAACCTGCTTATCCAGATGCAATTAATTCTTGCATGTAAAACACACACACGTCTGTGCATTCCTTTATTATTTAGCCATTCCCCATTCATGTGGGGGATTGTTGGTCTTTAAGCTTAGTGTAGCTTAATTTTAAGCTTAGTTTAGCTTAATTTTAAGCTTGGTGTAGCTTAAAGAGAGTGAATGAAAAATGGTGGGAAAAGAAATGGAGGGAAGTGAAATTTTGAATTAGTGCACTTTGTCCCTCATTGGAAGAAGGAAAGAAAATCTATGTGTATATATAGAGAAGCTCTTCTTCTAGCTCTTAAAGAGTTGAGAAGAAGGCAAGCCTCGTGCCATCATCGTCGTTGCTCACTCGGCTCGGCTTCGGCTTCGGCTTCGGCTTTGGCTTCGGCTTTGGCTTCGATTGATTGTTTTATCTTTTTGAACAAATTCAAATTATTTTATTAATTAATTTAATTAATTTTGAATCCGAAATGACCCACGACCCGGTCCAGACCCGTTTTCTTTCCCGGATTATTTTAAATCCATTTTTAAATTTCTCGCAATATTTATACATGTTCAAAACAACTATGGCTGTTCTGAAAGGATTCACACATGTTCCAACAATTATGGCTGTTCTGAAAGGTTGCAAAACCTTTTCAGAAACAGTATTAAATTGGCTATAAATATACCTTGAATCCTAGAATTTACTTACTAAATTTTCTGATCTCCTTCTTCTTCTGCACAAAATATTCCAGTGTGTTTTACAGCCTTCGAGTGTTTCGTTTATCACCGGCGTTTTTGGTACCAACACTCTGGTGAGTTAAATCGTTCTATCTTGGGAGGATATATTCCAACACCTCGGGTACTTGAGGGGAATAATTTTCTTAAGGACACACTGTGTATTCAGTGGACTCGGTTTATTCTTATATTATTTTTCATAGAAAAAAAACTAAGGACGCCTGGACTAGCGCGCCCGCACTAGTGGTCGCGCTAGTCAGGTTTCTCACTGTCCCTAGTATATTGCACTAGCGCGGCCGCGCTAATCCCGCACTACAGCCTGCGCTAGTGAGGTTTCTTACTGGTTTTTGAAATTAAAAAATTATTATTGTTTTATTTTACAGCAATATAGATTACTAACAGTTGTTCTCAGTATTTGATTCAAGTTGTGGTTGCTTACGAGGATAGACACTTCTTTCACCCTTTTGGGATCGATCCCAATGGCGTTGCTCGTGCTGGTCGCTCTCGTCTCTTGGTGGTGGCAGCACCATTAACCAACAAATTTGAGTTGTCCGAAAGTCAATTCAAGCAAGAAGGATATTTTGGAATATCGGCATAAATTTAAAAAGGTAAGAGACTTGTCTAAACTTGAGTGAGGGAATAACCCATAGGCATTGAGTCGTATGTGCCATTTGTATAATGTGAAAGCCGTGTACGCGAGGTGACGAGTACGTACTCGGGCTTATATGTGCAAATTTTATTGGTTTAAAGTCGTGGACACTTTTTTTAAGTATTAAATTAGAAATTGTTGGCACTTATTAAATCCTTATTTGTCATGTCTCATTTTTTGTTTGTTGAATTTGTTTTATATGATAATTTTGTGTGATTGCTACTTTGATTTTATGTGAATTTCGTGAGCTTGTTGAGTTGACATTTCATGGAAATAATTACATTATGGATTTTCCATCTGCAAACAATTAATTAAATAAGTATAAGTTGAGTCGTTAATATATTTATCAGAAATTTGGATTAAAGCAGAGGTTGTTCTTGATGAGTTATTTTTCCATCTTTGATGTTGCATATTTACTTTTGGGACTAGGAGGCGGTACCTCGGGAGCTCCCCTGTGGCATATTTACTTTGGGACTACGAGGCGGTACCTTGGGAGCTCCCCTGTTGCATATTTACTTTTGGGAGGCAATACCTCGAGCGCTCCCCTGTTTCATATTTACTTTAGGACTATGAGGCGGTACATCGGGAGCTCCTCTGTTGCATATTTACTTTTGGGACTACGAGGTGGTACCTCGGGAGCTCCTATTTACTTTTGGGACTACGAGACGATACCTCGGGATCGCTCCTGTTATATACCTCTATTTGTTGTGTTTTTATCTTTATGTAATTTCTCATTGTTCACTTCTCAGTCATTTCATTTTGTTATTATACCTTCTCTCTTGTGAATTGTCCGTGCAGTTGTGATATGAAATGTGGGAATGAGGTGCCGCAAGTAAATGATGATAATTTTGGCACGTGAGTTGTCCGTGCGGTATTGATAGAAATATGGGCATGAGGTGCCGTGAAAATATGAAAGTGGGTTGAGACCCGTGTTACAAAATTATGAAAGTGGATTGAGACCCGTGTTTTACGATTTTGAAATGAGGTGTCACAGAGGGAATTATATTTGAAAGATATTTATTTGAAATAATTATATTCGAAAGATATTTATTTGAAAGAAGTATATTTGAATGATATTTATTTGAAATTTTTTTATATTCGAAGGACTTGATTAATGGATTGTACTTGTGTTCCTTATTCGTTTGAGCAATAATTATGGTGTTCGTGTTGCCTTGCTGTTTATATCACTGGTTGATTTTTGTTGTTATCACTACTAGTTGTTCTTCAATACTATTGTGTACTGCTATATTGCACAGGTTGTTTGACTAGCGAGTGTCTTGACTTTACCTCGTCACTACTCCACCGGGGTTAGACTTGATACTTACTGGGTACTGACTGTGGTGTACTCATACTACACTTCTGCATATTTTTGTGCAGAGTCAGGTATTGGAGATATCAAACTCGGGCAGAGTTAGTGTGTTGATCGCAAGGATTCAAGGTAGAGATGTTTGGTCCTCGCAGTCCCTTGGAGTCTTTCTATTTTATTGTACTGTCAACTCTTATTCGAACAAATATATTCGATCCTTGAGATCATTGCATGTATTCAGTAAGAGTTCGTGACTTAATATTACCAGTCTTAGGAGGTTGTTATATTTGTTTCCGCTTTTGGTTTCGACACTTGTATCAAATTATATGTTTAAAAAAATAGCTTGAAACATAGTTGTAACTGGCTTACCTAATCTTAGAGACTAAGTTCCATCGCAACTGGGATGGAATTTTGGGTCGTGACAGTATTCTACACCGAGTCTGATTGGTCGACTTCGTACTGTTGTAGTTGAGGGATGTGCCATTCGGTTAGATTTGAGCCTATTCGTGTTCCGAGGTGTTCTATGAGTTACTCCTCTATACTACGAGAGGTTGTGATTTGTTGGTTATATACACACCTGGTGCGGTTCTGTTTGGGCCTTATAGCGGGATATGAGCGTGATGGGTATTTGGGTGATCCATGATTGATTGTGCATTAGTTATGTTCTTTCGGGTTTGTGTGGCATTGTGTCATTTGCTTCTCCGTGGTTATGGTCATGCACATTGGGAACTTGATATTGAATTGTGCGTGATTATTGAGTTTGAGCATGGTAAATAAAATTATGAATATATTATAAAAATAATAAATAAAATAATATTAAGTTATTTTAATTATAAGTAAAATACCTGAGTAAAAGTGTAGTATATAATATATAAGGTATTACATAAATGAGAGGATTTATAATGTCAAGGGCATAATAGACTTTTCAGATGAAAGGTTTGTAAACTTTAGTTAAAGTGATTATTGTGATAACTAGAGTATAGTAAAATAATTTTTATATAACAAAAGAAAAAAAAATGACTTTTGAGGAAATGAACTCAAAGTTGAATTTTTACGTAACAAAAGAAAAAAAATAACTTTAGGTAATGAACACGAAATTGAACGACCATCCATAAAATTTACTCTAGTTGCAGAAGAGCATGAAACAAATAAATTGAACTGATCTTCTAACAATTTAAGACAAAAAGGAATTGCAAGATCTTCTTGCTTTCATCCTTGATCAACGAACCCAACCCCTGCTCCCAGAATAGCCATGGCAACAAATACAAACAAGCGGATGTGGATGTAGCCTTTCTATTCCAGGTTATTTTTAATGCGATACATAAATTTATGTATAAAAATTTATAAGTTTTTTAATAATAATATGAATTTATAATTTTAAATATAATGAATTCTATGCAAAAAAACCTTAATATTGAACTTATATACTAGATCTGCCTCGGAGCATGGACAGTTTACTCGCTTGTAACAGTCAAAAACATTTTTCAAGCACACAAAATAAGCATCAAGAAAAAAGGTAAAAGAAAGTAGTGGTTTATATTATTAGCCCTCTCGATATTAATCTGTTGAGCATGTTTGGTCAAACTCTCGTCTTCAATTCCAATGCAAAAATTCTATATTTAGTGCGTGTGACTTTGAATTGAAAGAAAATATGCCAATGATGCAGTCTTGAAGTCAAAACATGAGACTTGAAAAATCAAAATACTGCTTTTGACATTTATTCTGGTCCCTTTTCTGGTGACATTTTACAAACAAACTAAAATAATAGAGTAGAGTCTTACGTGGACAACCATGAGTTGATTAATCAAATATATGACAATTATGGAAACAGCTAGGTTTTTCACGGACATGTCGTGCACTTGCTATTTTCTAAAAGAAGAGTACTACTTCTCATGTATTAGTTTCCTTTTATGGATTTAGACAAACGCACGTCCCTCTCTTGGCCTGTTTTTGGACATTACGCTATTTTATTATTTTTAATTTTATATTAATTGAATAGTTGTAACAATCTCTATAGTTGCTGATGAAGAGGAGCAACTATTCATTGATAAGACATTAAGTTAATTAGTGGTTGTGTGAAAAAAATCAAGCTCAATTTGTTACAACAACTACACTTTTAATCACTATGAAAACAAAAAAATGGAAGATAAGAAATTGAAGAAAAACACAGCATAAGCACACAACCAAACAGTCAATAGTTGAGAAGCCTTTCATAATATTCTTTAAGAAATTAGAAATAACTGAATTGAAGAAAAATTTAAAGGTTTTGACATGAAATGTAACTATTTTTAAAAAATATATCATTTGTATATTTTTGGCAGGGAAATACTGATAGGAGCAAATCTGTTGTTGTATGTGAAAGAAAAAAAGTAAACAAAACAAAAAAAGAAAAGTCAAAAGAGAGAAGAAAAATAATAGGCGGAAGAATTCAGCTTTAAATTTTTTTTTTATGACGTAAGTGCTTACGTCGGCATATTGAATTCTTTTCTTATGACGTAAGCGCTTACATCGGCAGGGCATTCAAATGCCTATAAAAGGAGTCTGCATTTTGATTTGTAGATCATCCCTCAACTTTTTCTTTCTCTTTCTCTTAAATTAATAAAGAGCTATTCTTTGTGTGGCCGTGGAGTTGGCAAAAATTACCGAACCATGTAAATCTTGTCTTGTTTTGTCTTGTGCAATTTATTGCTTTTTTTTCTTTTAAATATTTTCTCTTCTATTAACCTGACACATTTCCCAATGACAGGTATCGGGCACAGACAGTGTAATTATGGTAGAAAAATACGGTATTAGTGCAAGTACTATTCACAAGAATAATGCGATAATATTGATCATCATTACTAACACTATTCATTAATAGTGATAGTACTATTCACCAATAGTGATTGTTGTCTACCCTATACTGTCACTACCCAAAAATTATAGGTCATGATGGTACCTAATCTAACCCGCTAGGTAAGCCAATTAACAAAAGAAACAAATCAAATGAACTTAAAGAAAGATAAATTAGAATTTATCTAAACTCTTACAAAGTTACCCAAGAACTAGTAGTACGAATCATGAGCTTCTAAGACTTAGAATATACAAAGCTAGTATGAATAAATACACGTTCTGTTTGAAAACTACATGAACAGGTTAATAAGGTCTAAAACTACCAAGGACTAGTGGCAGCTTCTATCCAGAATACACGAACATCTTCAGGGTCAGCCCCCGACTTCTTCAGCAGCTCCGCTCCCATAGTCTGCACAGAGTGTGCAGAAGTGCAGTATCAGTACAACCGACCCCATGTACTGGTAAGTATCTTGACTAACCTCGTCGAAGTAGTGACGAGGCTTTTAGTTAAAAGATGCTCAGTAATAAACACTATAATGTAAAATATCAATAAAACTATACAACAGAATAATAGAATAGAGTACACAATGCGACTATACAAAGCAATAAAAGAATACCAGAAAGAATCACAATTCAACAGTTTCCAACATCTTAATCGGCTCCTTCCTTAGAACGAAAGCCCATGAACCACAACAATCACCTCAAAACTTTCATAATGTGAACGAAGTACTCAAGAAATCAAATCTAACGGCACGACAACACCATTCGTACATTTATCTCATTATCACCATATATGCATGAAACAGTACCAATCAAACAATAGAAATACTGATAATAGAAATGACAAGGAAAGGAATATGTAAGCACTAATAATAAACAGGAGTGTACAAAAGAACATCAGTAACAAACTAAGCAGAGAGCATAGAATTAATTACCACAATTAGGGAAAAGGTCATAATTTCATCTAACTAGCATGATGGAGGCATGAAGATGGACATAACAAATAAGAGGAGGGGAGAGGGGTTCATGTTCTTGTTAATGCAACAAGTAGAGCATGAATGTCTGTTGCTCCCAAACGCACACACAAGTATACGTGGTCGACAAGTAATATAATGATAAGTTGAGTGTCGAACCCACAGAGACTTGTTTAAACTACTCATTAAATCACTGAAATTATTATTCAATCCGGTCAAAATCAAAGTCCAAGAGTATGATTATATTAAACTAAAATTATAAGTAATAACTAAATTATCAAGTAACGAGTTGATTGTTGTGTATTCAATAAAGAAAAATATCCCAGGGTTGTGATCAATTCACCACTCTTATTCCATTCTAATTAACTCTCCCTTTCATATAATTCACTCATGGTTGCAATTAATCGATAATTTCTCTCATAGCCTTCTCCTGAAGTACTACTCGCCTATTCTCAATAGATTAACGTCTATATTCCTATGAAATTAATCTATTAGAACGCATTAAGATTACGATATTTAGTTAAGCACGGTGACTAGGTATATTCGTATCCTAACTACAAATCCGCTCCCCTGAAGGGTTAAGATCGCGCTCTCTTCAACTCTTCTCTAATCTATACACGGCTCTCCCAAGCATAGCATAGATAGTATATAGAACCTAACTGTTGGCCAGACAATTAAGCAATTAAACACATAATTGAAGAAACAACCATATATTGGGTGAACTATAATCAAGGTTAAGCTAATGTCGAATAACAATATTCATGGCAAAATCACAACCCCAGAACAATGGGTGTTTAGCCACTCATGCTAAAATCAAACAATTGCATAAGTGTTGAATTAATTGTAAATATTAGAAAAAGATGAAGAAACTGAGAATCCTCTGCTCCCTAGAAATTCTGTGTGTATATCTCCTCCAAAGTGGCGTGAATCCCTAAAAAATAAGCTTGGACTTGCTTTTATACGTGTTGGGTAGATTTAGGGTCGAATTAACCGAATCCCGGAAAAAATAGGAAAAATTCTCGTCACTGGCACCTTGGGTAGCGGCGGGCGCCCACCAGGGCGCTGCCCACAATTTCATTTCTGCCTCCAGTGCCACAGGTGGCGCCCAGCCCTGCCTGTGGCGCCCAAAATTGCCTTTATGTCTGGTTTTTTGCGTTTTGGCTCTAGTTTTGTGTGTTTCGTCCCTGATTGCTTCCAAATCACTCCTACACATAAAAACACTACAAATCAATATAAATCATCACAATTAACATCTAAAATTCATGAAACAAAAGTAAAATATGAGGCGATATACATGAAAATATATATACTTTAAGTTAAACATCAACACCCCACACTTAGACTCTTGCTCGTCCTCGAGCAATGGGACAATCTACTACCCTTCAACACGTACAAATTTCATTATCAAGGAGTATTTTACTTTTCAATCACACACCTTACCCCTTGACTATGATCGATACCGGCAATCAAGTATGAAGATACAAAAATTCACATTCTTCCCTTTTTTTTTTAAAAACCCAAGTATAACTACTCTAACAATCATACCAACAACCTAATTGCAACCACCCAACCTCAAGAGTCAACTTGCAACCACTAAGCCCTCTCAATTCACGCACCTACCCAACAAAAAAGTTTACAACATTACCAATCATTCATGAGATCATGTGCCCTCACCAACAAACAAAAGAGTGAATATAACTAGTCCTCACATTTAAATATGCTTTTTGAATATAATTTAAGGACATCACACAATTGAACACAATTTCACTAACTCTCGCAAAGAATTCATATGCATCCCGTGGTCGTACCATAAGCTTGCCCTTAGTGTAGATCTCTACTTTAAGTTAGCCAAATCTTGGATCAATTAGGACTTTGAAGGTTGTAATGTAGTCTAATAGACGGGTAGGATATATTTAGGGATACTGACTAACTCTACTAAGCACTTTAATACACTACATTCACAATTCACACATATTCTTCTCAACCAATTCACTTGCCACAATCCATAGACAACATAGCGCTTTCTCAATTAAGCACTTCTATACTCTCACCAACACAATTAAATAAGAAGTGGAGATGTGTCTCTTTTTCTACATACTTTCACTATCATTTTTCTCTTCTTTCTTTTACAACAGTTTTTTTTTACACACACTCCATACATGAAAGTTCATTGGCTAGTGGCTTTTGATTTCAATTTTAGTGCACTAAAAGGCCTTTCTATGGCTCCATTCAAAAGCTAATCCCCAATATCTCACCTTACTTCTTTTAGCAACTAAGTGCCTTAGGAGGTAAAGGTGCAAAAATCTCAATTTAAAAACAAAATAGGGGTACGGCTTGTAATGTGGGTGCCAAAGAAAAGGTCAAAAGGCTCAAAGGGGCTAGCAACGAAAAAATTTATTTTTATGTGACAAGCACATCCATGATCAAGCAAGAAAATGCCTACATCATCTCCTAGATTATAATAACTTACAATTTCGCTTCAATTAACACACAGGGGAAGTTCTAGACTACACAGGATAGCATAGAAAATCACTAAACCTCACTCACACATTGCACATGACTCAATCACAATGGTTTTGTTCAACTCTCAAGTCAAGCAAGCACACATAATTGAGAGAATTAAGCAATATTACACTATGTAGCGTACAAGTCAAGCAACTGAGCTAAGGCGTCACAAAATAGGCTATTTAATTTTTCTTAGGCATCACAAGTCAACCAAATACAAGGGAAAGCAGAATGTATGTAATAACCCAATATGCCAGCACCAAACATGTCAAAGAGTATTTCTAAATTACTCAGTTTCTTCCTAACTACTCTAAAAAAAATAATTTGAAGTGCCCGGTTCAAGTTACACTCTTGGAAAAGAACCGGTGCCCAAAGAAAAATCAAGGGATACTACCTAACTATCCTAAAAATATTTTTGGCATTTTGTTTTTTAATCGGACTTTATCCCTCAAGAAAATTGTCCAACAGATCCATCGTCAGGAAAAATCCGAGCTTTTTCTATATTTTTATTTTTCTTTTCGTTTCTTAACTAAAAAAATAATAATTTTATACAATTACACTTCACTTCATAAAGTATTTTCCCCACCCCACACTTATGTTATGCATAGTCCTCGATGCATGATCATAAAGAAAAACATTAAAATAAGGGTGAGAAATACTCCCTGAGACCCTCTCGGGCCTAGCTCGGACATGATTCTCAATCTTTAGAGTCGGGATGACCCCACACTTAAGCTCAAACATGCCCCTCGGCTTCAACTTTGGGTACTCAGACTTCTCCTACTCTGCAAAATAAAAACAACACAAAACTCGACACTTAAAAAAATAAAAAATAAAAGATATACAGGATGGGTAGCCTCCCAACAAGCGCCTTATTTATAGTCGTGGCACGACTCTGCCACTCTGCTCAGGCTGGGCACTTTCTCTTCTTCTTTCTCCCATGAAGCCTAGCCTTTTTGCCCGTCTCTTAACGGGTATCCTTTTTCATCTCTAGTTCTTTTCTCAATTATCTTTACACCCTCAGCTTGCAACACCACCTCTTCTGGATCACTGCCATTCACATAAGGACTCTGCTTTATCCCCTTCACGTCGACCACAGTAATCATGCACAGGTCCTCATAATGCTTTGGGATTTTAAGTGCCTTGTACACATTAAAAGTGACCTCCTCATCGTCAAATCTCATTTTTAACTTCCCTGCCCTCACATCAATAATGGATCAACCAGTAGCTAAGAATGGTCGCCCCAAAATAATGGGCACTTCCTCATCTGCATCGTAATCAAGAACAATAAAGTCAGCAGGGAGAATAAACTTTCCCACTCGAACTAACACATCCTCAATAATTACTTCTGGCATAACTAGTGACCTATCTGCTAAATGTAAAGTGATTGTGGTAAGTCTAAGCACCCCCTATCCGAGTTTCTTGAACAAAGAAGAGGGCATCAAATTTATACTAGCCCCTAAATCACACAGGG
>MDKI01086159.1:0-23475 GCA_005239505.1 Nicotiana paniculata | reverse complement strand
AAGCACATAAAATGCAAGGTATATAATGCTTAAAATCATGAATTCTAGCCACACATCACTACTTCTAAATTATGCTGATGTATACAAATGTAAAGCTAGATAATGATATTTTTTGTGTTGTTTTTCAAGTTTGTAAAGGATTTAGGGTTATGACTTCCACCTAGGTGTTTGCCTAACGGATTGTGGGCTTTAGAGCGAGTTTCGTTGGTCTGGGTGTAATATTGCAATCAACACGCAATTACTCACTCAATACCTCTCGGTAATAGAGTGGTTTTGTCCAATTTGGCTTTCTCAAGTCCAAATGGGTAATACACAAAACAGTTGATAGATGCTCAAGTCGGGTTTTACTATCTCTATATTCAACCCTTTAATTGGAACTATGAATTTCTTGAGTTCATCCCAATTTCTTGTTAGCCAAGTTTTTCTAGACTTAGTCTCTCTTTCTCAAGTAGAGACTAAGTCAAATAGGCTTGAATCAATATTTGCAACCATTAATTCTATAATTAGAGCAAGAACTAAGCTAAGTATTACACATCCAATCATAAAGAAGCCCTAAATCAAACACCCATTAGGTACCCACACTAGGGTTGAGTCACAACCCTAGCTAGAAATTTAGCTACTCATAGATGGTAAAAAAGAAATTAAAGAAGAAAAGATTATTAAACCCATATCAAATGATAAAGAGATGAAAATCCACTGTAAAATTGACAAGCTATCATAAAATTTTCTAAAACAGTTTAAAAAACGGTTCCCAACTTTTAGATGTTCAAACGTAACCTAATTTTGTCAAAAAAGACTATTTATACACAACTGAAATTTTTGGACAAAATTGCCTTTCGGAGGTTCTGCTGCCGCACAATTCTGTGTGCAGTCCGCACTTTGCTGCAACTCTTGATAGGAGGAGCTTTTGCGGCCGTACAATTCTGAATTGCGGCTACACGTCTTGAGTTATGCGGACTGCACATTTCTGAGTGAGGCCGCACTTTTGAGTTCTAGGCCGTACAATTATAGTGCGGTCCGCACTTCTTGATGGATTCAGACGTGGAACTCCATGATCTTCATCTTCTGCGGCCACACAATTATTATGCGGCCCGCACTTGCCAAAGCGGCTCTGACAATATTCCTTCATTATCCGCGGCAGCAGACAGAGTTTTGCGGTCCGCACTTTGGCCTTTTTGCTTGATAATTGTCCTTGTCCAAAAATACTCCTTCTTGAGTTGAATTTCATCACTTTGGCTCAATTTCCGATACTCATGCAAGTAAGCATATTTTATCAGTTTTCGAGAATACCTTAAAATATTTTTGAGCTAAAACGAAAGTAAAAAGGGCGCAAATAAGTAGTCAAAATCCCCACTTATCACAGAACTTTTTAAAAAAGATGGAGGATACTTGTTCTTTGGCGAGATCATTGCCCTTTACCGCAGTGACATAGTGAGTCACATGATCTTCGGGGTTGGTCATACCGTCATATATTTTCAGACAAGGCGGCATCTTGAAGGTCTTGGGTATGGCATGTGGGGCGGCTTCATCACTGTAGGGTTGCTCAACGAACTGACCAACATCTCTTTTTGGCAAGAGTTTTGGGGAACCTGGTTTTTTGTCGACTCTTTCTTGGTGCTCTCTCAGTTGGTCCCGAAGCATTTTGTTTTCATTTTCCATTTCTTCCATCTTCCTCATAATGGCTGTGAGGGCATCGTCATCTGCATTATTAACATTGTGAGTGATACATGTTACTGGAGGGAGAGGGCCGTGCTGCTTGGCCATTATTGGTGTAATGCAAGTCCTTATGTTTTCTCTAGTCGCCTCCTGGGCGGGCTTGTTGAGGATGTTGGTCAGCGTGTTTGTCAGCCAAGCCTCAAGTAGCTTTTTCACTGCTGGTGGCGCCTCTTCCGTCATGGACATAGAAGCTCCTTTACTGCGGGATGTTGTGATACTGCTATGAGGGAGGGGCGACCCACCTCGCCTGGGAGAGGCGTTAGGCGTTATATCTTCGCCTTCTATTTCAAAAACCTCATTGATGGTGTTCAAGAGGTTGGCACTGAGATCGACCACTGCCTACATTCTTTCTTCTCCATTACCTGTTATGTCAGATCCCTGTGTACAAGGAAAAAAGAGTTTTGCTTCTTTTGTTTTGAACTGTGCTAGTTATAGATCTAGAAGAAACTAAAAATTTAACTAGGAAATTCCCACAAACGGTGCCAAATTGTTTGACCAAAAAGTGCAAATCTTTGATTAAACTAATTAATTTTATGTGAAGAAGGATTAAACCTAGTTAGTAATAATATCCCTAGATTTATAAATAATTAACACAAATAACCCTATACAGTGTTGATAGGGGGTTAAATGCAATGTGCATCCAATATTTCAAGATGCGTAATGATGGAAGAATATCAAGCAATATAGCAATAAATAACATTAACGCAAATAAGGAGAATGATTCACCCAATATTGAATGAGGTGGATGATTCTTCCTTCTGACAATGACGAGTGATAGACAAATTCTAGAATATTAGAACTATTCTAGGATCTGATGGAAAAATATGGTATAATGGTAGTCGAATCTTATTAGAAAGGTAGTGTTTGTATCTTTTCTAGAGAGAAAGTCTTCTTCTCAAAAAGTGTTATTATCAGAGAATAATACATACCTTTTTCTCTTATCTCTTTTTCTATTTATATGGGACATACCCCAGTCAACCCTAAAAGTACAAGTACAGAGAATATTCAATGGAATATTCTCTTCAATTTTTTATTACAAAAACTAGCCGTTAGCACTGTTCTTGATACTTGACCTTGGCCGTTATTGACTGTCCGGCAACGAGCCTCATTGTCTACTAGTCGTCTTCGACAAGATCACCTTTCATAATACCGCTCCATGCTAAATCCCATTGAGGCAAATTTTGACCTATACATATATACATATGACATGAATTTTGCTTTTAATAAAGCAATATGATTTCATATTAAAGGTCTAAATTATTGTCCACTTGATTTGGAATAATTTAGTTCAGTGAATATAGTAATTACTACTCGTACGTGACTAATTTTCGTTGACTTGTTCAAACAATAATATTGCAACAACCAACAGATAAAGAGGCAAAATAGGGCTAACAAAATGACCGAAAAAAGAAAAAAAAGACTTTTCTTAAAAGAGAAACAGCGGTCCAAAAGTCTATGTTCTAAAGTAAACATAGCCACAACCCGACCAACTGGGGTGTTCATGGTTCGGTTTGAATCGATTTTTTCCTAAAAAGAAATAAAATCAAATAAGTCGGTTCTTCAAATATTGAAACCAAACCAAACCAAACCAATTAAGTCGATTTTTTAACGATTCGATTTTTGTCAATTTTTTGTTTTTTTCCGGTTATTTATCGATTTTTTTCTTCATATGAGACATACACTACCAAACACATATTCCGACGAGTACATTTTCAACGTAACATTATCAAACCAATTGCTCTCTGATAAATCTATCATTTATCAAGATATATTGATGATTATTGAATCAAATAGTGATGAATGATTTAATTATCAATCAAACTACAATATAAAAATAAAGAATTAGATTACTGTTTTGCCAAAAAAGAATTAACCTTTTTCTTGAAACGAGTTAATAATAAAACATGGGTGAATCCTAGTTAAATATAGTATATACTAGATCTGGAGATTCTATGTGTAAACAAGGTAAAGCAGAGTTCAACGATATTCAATGTAAACGGAAAACGTATTCAATGATTGTTGATGAGTGCAATAAATGTAGTGTAGAGTAAATATATATAATGGCAATAAATGTAATAAACAGGAATTTGTCACCCAAATATTAAGTGACTTGGATGAATCTCCTCCCTAACAACAATGTGTAATAATAGGAAATGGGGGAGAACGCGAGAATCTTGGATCTAGTGAGCGAAAATGTATATTTAGAACAAGAGAATCAGAACTGACCAGTTTTGTATATTTTTGTAGTCAACTTTATAAGTGTGCTCTTATTAGAGAATTTCTGATCCCCTTTTGTTCTTTTTCTTTTCCTATTTATAAGTGACATTCCTAAGAAACCCTAAAAAAGTACAAATGAGGAAATATTCAATGGAATATTCCTCTGCTCAACCCTAAACTTGTGCTACTGTTACTCTTGCACGTTCTCAACTCGACCTCAGCGTCGTCCCTTATAAAGGCGACTCCTCGTCATTAAATCGTGGTCGGCTGAAGCTTCGACCACGTCCGTTAGGGCCATTTAAACTTAATCCAAAATTCGACCAATACAATTACTATAATAGCAAAGAACTGACTCTATATATATGCGTGTGTAATAAATAAATTTAAATAGCTACGTACTTCTATAATCGATTTGGTTCGATTTTTTTGGTCATCTTTGATTAAAATTAAAATCAAACCAAATTTTATCGAATTTTAAAATTTAAAACCAAAACTAAATCAAACTTAAAGTATCGATTTTCTTAGTTGGTTTAGTTGGATTTTCGATTTGGATCAATTTTTTGGATTTGTATGAACACCTTTACCACCGGGTCGAATGAAAACCCCAACCGACCGGGTCGAGCTAGGTTAATAGACGGGGCAAAAAAAGCTTTGTTTTCAGAACAAAGTCCAAAGCTATTATCGCATTTCTCCACATTTCTTCGAAAAAGTAGCAGATCTAAGCAAACCCCAGAAAGAGATTTACTGTTAGGAAAATGGAGGGGACATCAGCTAGAAGAAGCGGTGGTGGCGTTATGGAAGGATTTTACAGATTTGTTATGCGCCGTAACTCTGTTTACGTTACCTTTGTCATCGCCGGCGCTTTACTCGGCGAACGGGTCTGTCTTTTCTATTATGTTTCTTTTACATTTTTGTGTAAATTTCGGTTTATTTCAATCGGATCTAAAAAATTGGATCAGTTTAACGGATTTAATAACCCAGATGGGTGTGGCTCAGTTTGATGTTTTTCTTAATCTCTATGTTTATTGGTTGCAGGCGGTGGATTATGGGGTTCATAAGCTCTGGGAGATGAACAACGTTGGGGTATGAACAAATTTCCTCTTTTTTTGGGTCCTTTTTGACATGCTTCTGTGTAGTTTGTTTATACTTTATCGAATTATATAGTGTTTAAAATTCCTGTGTATTTTTGCTGTGGTATTGTGGTAGGGCTCATTTTGTTTCATTGAGAATGGTGTCGTAATTAGGTTGCGCTAATCTTGCCTATTACGTGTAGGGCATGACCATTTTTCTAATTATATGAATAGGCTGTTTTCGTGATTACTTAAAAGTTGTTGTGCCTTAGGGTCTTTTATTGTTTTTATGATACATCTTTTTTCACAGACTAGATTTTGTGAAACGAGGGAAGATGGTAGTAGTGAATGGGTTTTCCGAATAGCCATAGGCCAATAGCCTTAGAATATACCGTCATGCTATTCTATAAATTCATTAAGAATCTCAAAGAACAATCTTGAGCTCGAGTCCCTATTCCAATGATGTGGAACAGTGAAAGATGGTCCTACTGTAGGTGTCTAGTACTTTAAATTTGCACAACTTGCATCGGGTGCTTTCACCTCCTTTGAGGTGATTGTTAGGTGGCTCACGTGTTTGAGCAGTTAGAAGCTTGTATTCCCTCTATCCCTTGTGATAGAAGCGTTGACCCACTGCACAACAATAATAACATACCCAATATTATCCCACACCGTGTGGTCTGGGGAAGGGTAGTGTGTACGCAGACCTTACCCTACCTTGTGAGGATAGAGAGGCTGTTTCCACGTTGACCCACTGCACAAGACCAATTAAGAATTTTAATCTACCACACTATATACCTTCGTCACAAAATGATGCTTCTGGTTTTTAGTGTCGAACCATATCTATACTCTCTCACACACACAAACACACACTAACTATTAATTAGTCTTTAATTTTATCCAAAAGAAAAATATTTAGTCTTTAGTTCTAATATAATGTGTGTCAAATTAAGGATGTAGCCTAGCGGTCAACGGGATGGAATGAAAACCATGAGAGATTAGGGTCGAAATCTTAGCGAAGACGAAAATGCAGGGTATTCCTTCCACTTTGCTTAAGCTTTTGTGGGAGGAGTTGCCCGATATCTTTGTTAATTGGAGGTGGCCGGAACCTAGATGAATAATGAGGTGCATGCAAGTTGGACGGATACCATCGTTATGAAAAGATACTTGTCTCACATAGAAACAAGATAAGTAGATTATTTTTTCGGTCACATTTTTGAAAGATTCAATAAGGGTGGTTGCTTGATGCAGGCTTCCATAGCTGGGGCATGGATCAACAGATGTTCTCTTACATTCTCTGTTGAGCGTGGTTTTTTTGCCTGGTTTTACGCACGAATATTAGGCTGTCAATGAATATCCTAAAAGCGCTTAAATATATGCCAGCTTTCTTGTTTTACGATGTTACTTTGTCTATTAATATCCTGAAAAGAAAAGGCAATTCCAGTCTTAGTTGGATGTGATCAGATGCAAAATGCCTTTATCTTGTCCTTGTTGAGTTAGCAATTTTTATTTGGTGAAGTTTTGTAGAGTGCCAATTGAACTGACGAAACTTTCAAATGCATATGAGGCCTTTCAGCCCTTCCTTTAAAGTTTTTGTAAAGTTTCTAATGCATTTTTTAAAGTTTTTTGTTCTATGAGCAATCTTACTTTTCAAATTTATCAGGTATTATGGGTCTTGCATTCCATTAGTTACTCAGAACTGTTTTGTTCTTTGGGCTCCCGTGGGTCAAACATGTACTTGACCTGCTGTCTTGACTCTTGAGAGTTCAAGACTTTTGAGAAAGCTCATTATTAACCTTAAGTTGACTTAGTTCTCCCAAAGTGACTCGTGATCACTATTAAATCACAACCCAAAATTAAAGCCGGTCCATTGTCAGTCTCTTGGCATATGCTTATGCGAGGAGTCTGGAGATTAATTTTTAGCTAGCACCAACTTTGACTTTTTTTATCCTACATGTGTTTGGTCATTGTAAAAACTTTACCTCAAGGGCGCGGAACTTGCCCTTATGTTGTTAATCTCTCAACTCACGAATCCTGGTATAATATATTTAAGATTAGTGATAAAACTTGTAGGCTAAATTTATTATAGAGAAAAGGTCAACAATTTACGTAAATGCTTAACTTACAAAATGTGGTGATATAACATAGGTTTAGCACAAAGCATTGACAATTATTTATGAGTTATCATCCGATAAGATGTTTATGCATTGAAATCGGAGGCGGATCCAGAATTTGAAGTTTATGAGTTCCTATAAGGCTATAACGACCTCAAGTTAATATATTATAAAAAGTAGGTTCTCAGTCAAATATTTATAAATATGTAGTGAATTTTCTAATATACATATAGGATTTGTGCAAAAGCTACTGGCCCGTAAGTGACACTTTGGATCCACCACCGTTGGAATTTATTTGCTAACTTTATTGGGTTTGAAGAATATATTGCGGTCTTAGACATTCTAACCTAAAAACAATTTGTCCCTTTCATTCTTCTCATCTATTTTAGTGTGCCTCTCCCGAGTAGAAGGGGTATTTTAGTAACTCATTTTTTTTGGGATAACTCAAAACTCCATTTACTTTACACCAGAATGTGTCAAAAAATTGTACATAGAAAGTAAATGCATAGTCCAACCACTGTCCATGGCTAAGTTGGCCTCATTATCATACACACTGGTATTTTCTCTTTACACCGAAAGTTCAAATGAAACAAAAAGATTCTCTATACTTGTTATATTGCTCTTGCTTTCTGCAATACACTTCTATTTCTTTAATTCCAATTTGCCAAAGGGCACGGTGGTGGTGCTCTCCAAGCTGTGTTTTGCTGATATTCGTATGTTCCAACTCTTGATTGCCTCAGTTACCCTATTCAACATCCCTCATATCATGGGATTGCCTCGATCACTCTCTTCAACATCCTTGTGCCATGTTGAAAAGCAATAATGGACAGCTCCAAAATTTGCAAAACATGTTATTATCTCCCTGCTCCTTGCATAAATGACACCAACTTACCATGATCCATCTTTGTAATTATCTGGCATTATAATTGCACCCCCAAGGGTCAACCCTTCTAATTTTCAGTGTTAATTCACTATTGATGGTTTTACTCTTTTGAAACCTGCTTTACATAGTCAAGAAACCACATTAGATCACAAACATTTATACAGTTTTAAAATATGTGAAAGAAGTGTTTGAAAACATTGTAGTCAAAGAAAAAATTCTTTGATTCCCCATATAGTAATAGTTCATAATAAAATGCAAGCGGATGGAGTGTCTACTCTTGTGCTTTGATGTCCCATACATTCTACGTCATTCTCTTATCACACCTTCAGATTATTAGATAACTTTATGTTGACAGATTTTACGGTAGAAGACTTCGTTGCCCTTCCCGTTCATACCATCCCGTCCCTCCTCATACTCTGTTGGGCAATTTTTTTTTATTTAGGTAAGAATGATTTGACCTCCTCAAATTTCTATTTTTCCATTTCATTTCTGTTTCTGTCCTTTCAATCTGTTACTCCTGTCACTACCTTCTTTCTTCCCCCTCCCCTCTCTCTCTCTCCCTCTATATTGTAGAGGAGAGATTGATAGATAAATATTAACGTATTCCTTTGGTTCTTGTTCTTTTTCTTCTTCATTTATTTCTTTTATTGTTCATTAGCTTACAAGTTTCTTTCTCTTCTCTTTTACCTTTTTCCGATTTCTCCTCTTTTTCCTATATTCCGGGTTACTTCTTTTTTATTTTTTTTGGTGCATAAGAGTGGTGCCTTGACAAGCTTGTACACATCTCTATTCTTCCACTTTGTTCTTGCTATTTCCTACCAGTACAAGTAGCGTGTACTTTGCCTTTCAACGTTTTGTTAGGTGTGAAGAGTTCACCTAGTGTTGACTCGGTTGGAATTTGAACCTTGTTCCTAAGTTTGACATTCCAACTTCGACCACTAGGCCATCACTTTGGTTTCTCTCTATATCCCAGTAGTTTGTTTACATTTATTTTCTTCTTTTTCCTTTTCTTTAATCTCTACTCCAAATTTCTCCGTCGTAAAAATGACATCAGTTTTAGGACACATTTTGCATCATCAGGGATCTTTGACAAAATAGAATTTGCTACTGGCCTTGTGGTAATTAGGGACTTGAAGAGTTGGTATCTTACTTCATGGCTAGTTATCAAAGCTAATAAGAAGTCTTGAGGAGCTATGAGTTTCAGATTGTGTACCTTGTCGCAGAAATGATAAATGATGTATAGAAGTATTAGCAATAAGCAGACCAGTAGGAAGAAACAGGAAAGCCATGATAACTTTTCCAAGAAGGCAAGACACTGCTTGTGAAGTTGTTGAATGCTGAATGACTTGCTTCAGCGTAATCAATCAGTAATTGCATTAGGTCTCTTCATAAAGAACTTCTCTCAATATAGTGGAAGACTAGTGAATGGAAGTATGACCTAAGCTTAAAAAATATCGAATCAACCTCGCCGCCAGAAGTGAAACGATCTTTAGCTCTGAGAAAGCATGATTGTAAACCAATTCTTATCTAAAGTAAATCTGTTTATGTGGTGTTTATCCAATTGGCTAGTAGGCATCTTTGTCAACTTGATTGATATGAATTGCTTTTAGATACATTAATTCTTAAGCAGTAGTTGCCATGTCTCACTATGACAGTCCTGATATTTCTGGTTCCATTTTCATATTTAGCTCTAAGTAGTAACTATCTCTAATCTTTTGGTCTGTTTCCCATGCTTAATTTCCCTCTTGCTCCTGCTGTTCTAGAAGGTCCCTTTTTAATTCAGTGTCACTGGGATTTCATCCATTTCTAACTTGTGTTCCTATTATGGAATGCAGAAGCGTTATGAGGATATTTCAGTTTTGGGACAGCGGCCTGCTGAATAAATTTTCAGTCACGGAGCTTATTTGAGCCAGAGACAGAATCGATCTTTCAATAATTGTTTTGCAACTTGGCTATGTTGTGGCCTTCTTTTAAATATTTGCTGTAGTTTTGGAGGAAATTCGTGAATGAAAATATGATACCTAAAATTTCCGTCATAAGGGCTTATGTGTGACACTATCGAGTGATAGGAAATAATAATTGTTATTGTAAAAGTTCTTTCTTTCATTTTATATGAAGAGTATGTTGACGAATTTTGAGATGTTAACTTGGGTTATAAAATGATGATGTTAAAGTAATGGTTGAAAAGTTAATTTGATACATCGCATAGTAGTAGTTATAAGTTTGTATAGTTTAATGAATTTGAATTCTTGAAAGCCGTAAAAGTTATATTGTGTAAAGAGAATGATCTCAAGCATGTTGGAGTATCTATAATAATTTAAGCGTCATATAAATTGTAATGGGAAGTATAATTTGTGAAATTACAAGATCATTATCATAGAAAATGGAGAACACACTATAGTGTAGTTACAACTTCAGAAAACAGGTAACCGGTTTTTTTACGAATCTATTGTCTCTGAGCCGAGGGTCTTTCGGAAACGGCCCTATTATAGCGGGTGGTTGTTGTTGTAGGTAGAACAAGTCTTCATTTGGTTCTGCAATAATGTTGGTCCCTTTTCAAAATCCTTATGGCACTTCTCTCTGTCTCTCATCAGTTTGGATCCTCTTCCTTTGCTCTTCTACAAACTTTGGGGTTTTTAACATTTTAGCTTGAGATAGACTCACTTTAAAATATGCCAATCTCAACCAATTTTCTTAATTGGTGATACAAAATCATGGAGAGCTGCAGAGGGACAAAGAAGAGATAGGGCGCCAGAACAAGAAACAGGCAAGGGAATATCTCAAGCACTCGACGATGTGACCTAGTGGTCAATAAAGTGAGTTGAAAATCACGGCGTCTCAAGTTTAAATCCCAACTGAGGCCATAACACTTGATGATTTTTCTCATCTGTCCAGACCTTGGTAAACAAAGTTACCTGAAATTTTGTAAAAGTCTATATGATGTTCTGTGCAAATCGCATCAATATATTGGGAAATGAAGATTTACATTTTTAATTCCTCCAATTTTTCTATCCCTAAGTTGTATAATTATTTAAAGTACCACACCTCAAATCCCTTTTAAGTTTTTCTACTTAGTTGTTTTATATCGGACATCTTTCACCTCTAGCTTCCTTTGATCCTACCAAACATGTTAATTGGTTCCAACAAGTTAGTTTCTCCGGCATACGTTTGGAATAACTATACAATGGCACCGATGTATAGTTTCTCGTAGAGGTGTCAAATGGGCGGATGAGCCGATTTCGGACGGATAAAAATTGGCTAAGTTAATAAATGGGCGAGTTGTTGACCCGCCCAAAAATTACTTGAGCTGAGATGGCTGGGTCAAGATGAGCTAAAATTTGGGTCATATCCCAGTTCGCTCAACTTTTACCAAGCTTTAATTAATATATATTGTTTTCTTATGAATTATATAATTGCTAAATAAGATTTTTTTCCTTTTGTTATGGTCATATATATATATATATCAAACAAAAAAGAACTATTTTAAAGATATTTTGACAAAGTTACTCATTCAGTTTAGGCTAAAAATCAACCCAACAGATGCTGGTTTTCAAATTGGTTTTCTTACCAGTTTTTTGCCTCTAATTGTTGACTACTGTGTTTAATTAGAGTCTAAGACTAAAATCAAATTGGATACGAGAAAACAATTCTAACAATATACAGTAGAGGTTAGGGGCTGAAAAACTGAACTTTTACCTTAAGGCCAGTTAAGAATTTAAACAACTTACTTTATATACATTACGAGAAGGTAGTTAGTAAATTTAAGGCAGAAGAGAAAAAAAGTTGATTAAAATTTTGCTTAATTTTGACTGGAACTTCTTGTTATAGGCATATGGTGTCCAAATTCCATACTGCCCAATTAGTTTAAATTTGCACCGGTTAAACTTGTTAATGAAAAAATGCTCTCTACAAAGAATTTTTTCATTCCAATATTTGTGGCTCGAGATATTTCGTTAAGAATAGAGAAATCTCAGTCATCCCATGGATATGATTCGTGTGAAGAACATACAATGATTAAATTCTAGTCTTTTATTGCAATTTGCAAAGGCCTTAGTCATATTGGCCAGTTTTATCCTAAAGTAAGGCATGATTTAACAAATTCACCAAAGGTTAAAAAAAAAAACTTCACCAATGAAAAGTCAAACTAAGATCTAAGAGTACCTTAATATTTATTCTTCGAAATAGCTTAATTGTTACTTTTTTTCTCGCTACCTACTTTTGATTCTTAGTATTCTTGAAGTTGAACTTGAACTTGAACGTGCTCGTTTTCCTTGAGATATCAAGGCTTCACGAGCTGAATTTAATCCTTTTGGAGCTAGTAGTGTATCAAATGAAGAATAATCCATCCATTCCATCAAATTACCCTCATGTCCCCATTTTTCGGGCACAAACACTCTACCTCCAACTTTCGTCCAATGCCTCTTCAACTTCTCACGTCCTGATAACAATGGACCTTCTTCTAATTGCCCTCTTCCCAATTTCTCCGTTTCGACCGAAAAATCGCCTATTTTATCTCCTTCATCCACCATTGTCAAAGATCCAAAGTTTTTGATTGAATCTTGATATTCAGCTAGTTTACTATGAGAAAATTCATCACCTTTTTTCATTGTGGAGTCACAAGTCGACATGTTTTTTGGTGAACTAATCAACAAGACTCAGTCACAGCCTTTCTAACCTCACGAGCGTAATCAAGATACGTTTTCAAATATCGCTATACAATTACAACTCGTTTGTGCTGCATGCAATTGTTAGAAGTCTTGAATATATATATACAATTTAATAAAGAGGACTTGTTGTGGGGAGGAGGATGGCCAATGGGTGGTGCATTGTTATACACGTCTAAGACTTTCAAATTTGGACACTTCTTCATTATTCTCCACGAATTGTGGGGTTCTATGTTTGGTTTTTTCCTGTGTATGTTTAGGGAAAGTTAGGGAGTAAGTAGGGTTCACTTATTTCCTAGCAGAGTTCTTGTGGTTGAACTAAGTATAACGTGTTCTTTTTCTATGTTAGATATAGAGACACACGATTAACAAAAAGTGAAATTATGGAGCAACAAAAGTATGCGTGTGGATATTCTAGAAGAATGTTCATAGATATTTTTCCGAACAGGGGCGGATACATGCACCTTATTCCAACGGAGTCACGCCATATCGTTTCGTCGAATTTGTTAAATATGTATATATAGATAATAAGTAAAATAAAATATGGACTATAAATATTACAAAATGGTTCCGTTTGTCGTTAGAATAATTTATTTATTTGCTCTTTTCTTTAAATATTGACCCCGTTTACGAGAAATCTTATGTACGCTGTCAGGGGCGGAGCTAGCTTTTTTGTTACAAGTTCGGTCGAACCCAGTAGTTTTGATCCAAACCTTTTATTTATTTTAAGAAATTCATTAATTATATATAGTTTATTAAATTTAAATTTAGTAACTTAAAATAGTAGAATTCTGAATCCATAAACTTTAAATTCTGACTCCGCCATAATTTCGAAACGATGATTGAGTTACGACGTCCATCCACTTGGTTCTCATTGCACCGTACGTGCTATTGGCCAACACAAAGTTGGACTAAATTTAGACAGTCTAATTAAAAAGCCAAAGTAATAATGTACTTGAGTTTATGTGTAAGATCATGAATCACTCGTGGGAAGATATACCAGTGGACCTGACCTATTGAATTATAACTATATCTGTCATTCTGATATTAAAATTCGATAGAAATGAAATTGGAGCAGTTAACTTTTTTTTTTAATTTTCAATAATTTACTTATATTTCATTGGTTATGATAATAAACAGAATATTCTTTTTCTTCATAAAAATTCTTTAACACTTCAAATAATCTAGGGATTTTTACAAAAATTGCGGACTAATATAATCGAACTTTCTGATCTTCCAATAATTTTAATAACTTGTTGGCGTAGTAGGTCGGTGTAAAGCTAGTCATTCATTATGTTTTTACAAAACCAAATAATTTAACGCAAAAAGACGCTCTTGTCACAAACTGAGATGTGTGGATTTTGTTTACAAATACTGAACCAAGTAAATATTTTCTATTTACATCGTTGTTTTTCTTATCTTCTTTTGAGAAATGGCAACTGCGATTAGCTCATGTTTGCAAGAAATTTTCCTCATAAAGAAGCTGGTACAAAAGAATTAGAAAAATAAAAGTCGTCAGCAGGAAATTATATATATATTTATAAAATGATAATGGATTTAATTCAATTATTAGTCAACGAGAGAGAGACAAGATCCCGTGGATCCAATCAACCCGCATAAAACACTTTTATACAAAAATAAAATAAGAAGGAACGAAGAAAATAAACTACTTAGATTTCTTGCCATTACGTTAAAAAAAAACGAAGAAAGTAAGATTTCAAGATTCACATAGCCTTCTCCTCCCTCATTAATGAATAATGAATAATGAATAATCGTACTGAATATTAATCTTGTAAATTTTTTCTACTTTTGATTCATTTTTAATGTCATTTTAACCATTCAAATTTGATCAAGAATAAGTATTACTTTAGGAAATCAAGAAGATACTAATTTTTATTTTGGTAAATCTTTGCATGTTCCAATAAATAATCTAGAAAGTTTTAATATAGATAATTGGTAATTTGAAGAGATAAATTCTAATTCGTCAAATTAAATAATTTTCTTAATTATGTCAAAAAACTTAAACGGTTGAACTACAATTTACTTCGGGAAAAGAGTTGATTTTAATGAATGGTCATCATGCGCCTGATGTTAGGAAGAATTTAATCAAGTTTATTATATAAGAAATGCCTCAAAGCTATTATAGAGGTAGTAAATATTATTTTCTCTAAAAATAGTGTATTTGTAGGACAAGACTACTCTTGTGAGGGCATGTTCAAATTAAGTATTAATAAAGTTATAGTTTTTGTTATATGATTGAATCATCTATTAA
Source organism: Nicotiana paniculata (assembly GCA_005239505.1). Taxonomy (NCBI): domain Eukaryota; kingdom Viridiplantae; phylum Streptophyta; class Magnoliopsida; order Solanales; family Solanaceae; genus Nicotiana; species Nicotiana paniculata. The sequence continues at coordinate 8,542 of MDKI01086159.1, read as the reverse complement.
TTTATGGCATGCTAGACTTTCACATGTTATTTTTTATATGTTAAGTTTATGTCTAAAAATAAATTAATTTCTGCTGTTGAGAATAATGATACAAAATATGAAATATGCATACAAGCTAAGATGACTAAGGAATCCTTTTCAAAGAATGAAAGAATAAGTGATTTACTTGAACTTGTGCGTTCCGATATATGTGAATTGAATGATCATTTAACTAGAGGTGGAAATAGATACTTTATTACTTTTATAGATGATCATTCTAGATATACACATGTTTACTTAATAAAAATAAAAGATCAAACATTTGATATGTTTAAGAGTTACAAAGCATTAGTTGAAAACCAATTGGAGAAGAAGATTAAAATTCTATGTAGTGATCGAGGAGGCGAATATCTTTTTAATGAATTTTTTATATTTTGTGAAGAAAATAATTTGATTCACCAAGTTAGTGCCCCGTATACCTTACAACAAAATAGTCTTGCTGAAAGGAACAATAGAACATTGGTAGATATGGTTAATGTCATGCTTTTACATGCTAGACTACAAACAAATTTGTAGGGAAAAGCTTTATTAACGGCTTATTTTATGCACAATAGAGTACCTTCAAAAAAGTTAAGATTTCACCATATGAATTATGAAAATGAAGAAAGCCTACCTTAAATTTTTTATGGGTATGAGACTATTTAGCCTATTATAGAATTCCAGATCCTAAAAGAACTAAGTTTGGACCTAGAGAAATTAAAACCATATTTATAGGATATACTGAGAACTCAAAATCACACAGGTTATTGGACATTGGGTCTAAATATATGTGGAATCTAAAGATGTTGAGTTCCTGAAAATAAAGTGTAACGACCCGACCGGCCGTTTTGCTTTATAGATCCCCTTTCCTCTCATTAAGATTCTCCGTATGTACTTTTACTATTTTATAACTTGCGGAGACAATTGGTTTAGGTTTGGAAGGGTTTGGGTTGAAATTAGAACACTTAATTCTTTAATAGTGGTCTAAGATGTCCAAGTTTTACTTGGGTCAGTATTTTTAGTAAACAACCTTGGAAACGAGATTTGATGGTTCCAATAAGTTCGTGTTCAGATTGAGTTTCGGGTAATCCGGGAGCGTTTCGACGCTTAACGTTGAAATTTGGCACATCGAAGGTGTTCTAGTTCTTTAAATTTAGTTTGGAGTAAACTTTGATGTTAACGAGGTCCATTTGGGATCCCAAGCCTGAGAATGTCAGTATGGTAATTTATGACTTGTATGCAAAATTTGGTGTCATTCCGAGTTGTCTAAGTATGATTCGACGCGTTCAGCGAGCTAGTTGAAAAGTTTGAAGTTCATAAGTTGATTCAATTTAGTTTTGAGGTGTAATTCTTAGTTTTGTTGGTATTTTATGCATTTCGAGGGTTCAAGCAGGTTCGTATTATGTTTATGGACTTGTCGGTACAGTAGGACGGGGTCTCGGGTGGCTCAGGTGTATTTTGGACTGTAGTGCTAGTTCTGATTTCCTTCTTCGCGAACGCGGAGGTCCTCTCGCATTCGCGATGAAGGATTTGGGGACTGGGTGAATTTTCTCTTCGCGTTTGCGAAGAACGAGCCGCGTTCGGGGAGGATTGGAACTAGTGGTTTTTGCGTTTGCAATTGCCTTCTCGCGTTCGCATAAAAGGCCTGGGCAACACAGATGCCCTTTGCGTTAGCAATGTCAGCTCGCGTTTGTGATGAGAGGGTGACTCAGTGCATCATTTTCGCGTGAGTCTTCTTGCGATCACGAAGAAGACTTTCAGGGGTCCTAGGCAGTTTGCCTTCACGATTGCGAGGACTCTGCCGCGATCGTGGAGAAGGATCGCTGGGCAGTGGACTTTAATGAAAACTGTGCTTTGGCCTATTGTGTTCATTTCCCTCATCTTGTGGCCGATTTTGGAACTTTTTAGAGAGGGATTTTCACCTAGAATCTTGAGGTAAGTGTATTTTACACAATGTGATTTTATTACATAGATTGTGTGTAGGTTTTGACATGGAAATTATAGGAATCTAAGTATTTTGTTGAAAAACCTAGGTTTTGATAAAATTGGAAATAAATCACGAAAATAGTCATAGAATTGAGTAAAAATTATATATTTGTGTTCGTGAGGTTATTGGTAATAATTATTTATAAAAATTTCTGGAATCCGGGCGTGTGAGTCTGGGAGTGAATTTTAGGAGCCTTCCAAATTTAGGTAATTACTATAATAGTTGAATTGTGAGCTTTTGAGCAAATATTAAAAAGTTTGTACAATCTTTAGCTAGTTTCAAATTGCTCGACACCGACTTAAGGCTTTTAGTATGATTTGTGGAGTGGGAAGTAGATTTAAAAATAAAGTAAGTCTCTTGCCTAACCTTGTAAGAGGAAATTAACCCCATAGGTGTTTAAAATTATTATTTGTTACTAATTGTGGGTGCTACGTTGGTGTCGTCCAAATTCACACCACTAATTGGGATTGTGAATGTTACAACCCATATTCACGTACGTTGGCTCATGCCATAAGTTATTCAAGGATGTTGTAACTCGTATTTTTGGGTAAACCTAGGGGTGCTAGATATTATCAAGAAGTCATGTTTTAATGTATTTGAATCATATAATATTCGTATCATAGTCTTGAAGTCAAACGAGTTATGAAGCAAAAGTCGACAAGAGTTGTCGCAACTTAGGTTCATAGTTTTACTTAAACTTTAGGTCAAATGTTATTAAGCTTTTATCCCAATCTACTTGGAATTACAGGGTGATCTACCCACCAAATTGAATATATATATGAGTCTAGTTTCCAACGTATTAAACCTCTTATCAATACGACATTGGAGTAGAGAGATATAGATATTTTTGCGAGACTGCACAAGCTGCTAGGTGACAAGTAGGTGGGTCACCTACTTGGTTAAATGATAGCCCAAAAAGAGGAAATTTCGGGTCATCCAAAGAGCCCATTAAAAGGCTTATCTCCTGAAATATATCCCTAATTATATTTCACAAATAAACAGACCTAAAGCCCCGCAAACTTCCTCCCAAAGGTTATCCACAAACCCTAATTAATTTTCCCTGTCTTTCAAGTTCAAATTGGGGTAAACCCTGGAGTTTGAAGAACCAAGATAAGGGCTGAGTTATCCAGCAAGTAAGGTGAGTTTACTGCTATATTTCATCCATTTTTTTGTGCTATAAATTCATGGTAATTCGTTTTATACTTGTAAGAACTCAGGGGACGGTGATCGGAAGCCGTGAGTTCGAGTTATTCACTTGTAGCGGACTGTTTTGTGGACTGTTTTGTGTTGCTGTTGGGATGCGTATTTTAATACTGTATTGTGGAGTTTTGGAGGAGGAAGGGTGGGGAGAAACACCATATATATGTAGGGTTGTTTTCTGGTCGTTCGTCCTAACATTTCCGGGTCGTTTGACACGACTACGGTGGTCGTCTTATGTATGAAGTTATTAGGTTGTGTGTGGACTGTTTTGGGAGGCTCAATTTGATTATTATTGATATTTTTTGGGATGTTTGGTGATTGTTTTGACTTGTGTGAAGTCATATATATAGGGGAGGTGCTGTCCGTTTCATCATAAAATAGGTTGTGGTCGATACACAATAGTTATGACGCTTAAATGATAATGATAGTGTCGTTTCTCTTATTATAGACTAAGGAGTCGTGACAATTGCATATCTTGAGATTGGGACATTATATACAAGGTATGTGAGGCTATCCATTTCCTTCTTTTTCATGACTCCGATTGTACATAATGCAATGAACGAGCTTCCAAATATACTCTACTCTTAGAAGCTAGCAGTACTTGCATTGTTTCCCTTCTTATGGAACAATTGATGTTGAGGTTGCTCCTCTTATTCTTATGTTATCAATGTTGTTGGTACTTCCTGATTCTTGTAATATTCTTGATGAAGAGTTAATCCTAATAATGTGTACGGAGAATATCGACCTTACGTCACTCCAAAATGTTCAGAACATGATTCCAATGAGTCCTACATGCATTATATATATGTATCTATTTTACTCTACCGAGCCGCACTATAGTCGGCCGGGTATGGCACCTATTGTGCAACCACTGATCAGTTGGGTTTACCGAGTCCTCTTTGAGGTCGGGTATGATATGATGATGATGATGCCCATAGAGGCGGATGTTGATACGATAATGATGATGCCCACAGAGACAGATGTTTTTAAAATATTATGTGTATATATGTATCATGCGTTTCATGTTATTGTCTCGTAGAAGCACTGAGATGTTACAGGTTGTATCTTCTCTACCTCTCTTTACATTATTGTTCATATTTATATTGACCTGCCTTACATACTCAGTACATTATTCGTACTGACGTCCTTTTTATTTGTGGACGCTGCATGTCATGCTGCAGGTCCTGATAGACAGGTAGACGCAGTTCCCCCACCACAGTAGCCTTTCCAGTTCAACGGTTATAGGCGAGATCCCTTCTCCGGACTTGCCGTGGTCTTGGTATGCATTTTTAGTTATAGATATTATAGGTATTTGGGGGCCCTGTTCCGATTATGTTGCATTACTTATGCTCCTTTAGAGACTCATAGATAGGTGTCGGCTTATGTATAGTTTGGTATGCCTTGTCGGATGATTTTTGTTGTATAGTCTTTCATGGAAGCGTGGTAGCTCCTAACTTATATGTAGTTTCTTGGCAGTCTTGTTATCCCATGTTATCCATGTTCATTCCATTATCTATCATTGTTTGGTGTTCATAATCCATATCTACCACTTATATTGATCTCGTCGGCCCTTAAAGATAATAAGAAGATTAGATAAAATGTACGTTGGTGCTCGACAAGTATGGCCCGGGTACTAGTCATGATCCTCCAGTTTGGGTCGTGACAAACTTGGTATCAGAGCAAGTCTTTCCTAGGGGTTGTCTATGAGCCGTGTCTAGTAAAGTCTTGATTATTGATGTGTAGCACACCACATTTATAATCAGGAGACTACGCGACATCTAGGGTTGTTACCTTCTTCCTAAATCTAGATCGTGCGTAGAGTTGAGTCCTTAGTGTTGTATCTAATATTAACTTTGTTTTCTTTCAGCGATGCCTTCGACTAGGAAGCAATCGATTAGTAGACGACTTGATATAGCTGCGGGAAAGGGTACCAGTCAGGTGCCTCAAGCCAGAGTAGGCCAAAGTGAGGCTCAGAGTGAGATGCCGTCTCATACCTCATCTACTCCGTCTCATCCAGAGGATATTAGGAGGAACCCAGCACCACCAGTTCCTCCGTCTGGCCCTACAGAGCAGGATATACGGAGTGCAGTGCAGTTGTTGACTAGCTTGATAGCTGCTCAGGCTCAGAGGCAGAATACCAGTGCTGTTGATAAACCGGATAGTACGAGAGTTCGTGATTTTATTAATTTTGACCCTCCAATGTTTACCGGATCAGACCCCAAGTAGGACCCACAGACTTTTATTGACCAGGTTCATCGTACACTACAGGTTATGCATGCTACAGATACAGATGCAGTAGAGTTGGCTTCATATCGGTTACGGGATTTAGCAGTTTTTTGGTATGATAGTCGGGAGAGATCCAGGGGTCTGAATGCCCCTCCAGCTGTGTGGAAGGAATTTTCTGAGGCCTTTCTTTGTCACTATTTTCCCGTTGAGATATGACAAGCTAGATCTGATAAGTTCTTGAACCTTAGACAAGGTAATATGAGTGTGCGAGAGTATGGCATGCTGTTTGATTCTTTAGCAAGGTATGCTCCTCATATGGTGGCCGAGATGAGTTATAGGGTGCATATGTTCGTGAATGGGTTGGGACCACATCTGATAAATAAGTGCACGAAAACCTCCTTGGTGGAGGGCATGGATATTTCCCATATTCAGGCTTATGCTCAGACCCTAGAGGATCGTAATCGCCAACAAAGGGCAGATAGGGAGCAGGATAGGGGCCAACATAAGAGGGAGAGATTTGTAGGGTATTCTCATGACTTCAGAGGTAGTGTTAGGCCCCAGTTTTCGAGGAGTTCGGCGCCACCTGTAGCTAGTGCTCCTCCACAGTTTCAGAGGCCTCGGTATGATCGATTTACCTATTCTGGTCCAGGTCAGATTTTGCGGGCATCAGGCTCGCAATATTATAGGGATACTAGTCAGACGAGACTCCTAACACCCCATTGTGATCAGTGTGGCAAGGCCCACTTTGGACTGTGCCGTCGAGTTGATGCATGCTACTCTTGCGGACAACCTGGCCATATGAAATTGTCCTAATAGAGAAGGTGGTGGTATGGCTCAGCCAACTGGATTTGTGTCTGTTTCTTCCTCATCAGTTCAACCTCCAGCACGGGGTTTTCATCAGTCTATAGGTCGTGTTAGAGGTAGAGGTGCAATGCCGAGTTCAAGTGGTGCTCAAAATTGAACCTACGCTCTAGTATGTCGACATGATCTCGAGTCGTCTCAGGATGTTGTTACATGTATATTGTCTGTGTTTTCTTATGATGTATATGCGTTGATTGATCCGTGATCTACATTATCATATGTTACACCTTTTGTGGCTAATAAGTTTGGCGTTAAACCTGAATTGACAAGTAAACCACTTGCGGTATCTACTCCGATAGGAGATTCTGTGATTGCTAGAAGGGTATATAAAGGTTGCACAATGATGATTTGTAGTCGTCAAACCTCGACGAATTTATTTGAATTAGAAATAGTTGATTTCGACGTGATAATGGGAATGGACTGGTTGGCCTCATGCTATGCAAATGTTGATTGTCGTACGAAGATGGTTAGGTTTCAATTTCCTAATGAACCCGTCATCGAATGGAAAGGGAATATTGCTACGCCGAAAGGTAGGTTTATTTCAAGGCAAGGAAGATGATCTCAAAAGGGTACATTTATCATCTCGTTCGCGTTAGGGATGCGGAGACAAAGCCGCCTACTTTACAATCAATCCCCGTGGTCAATGAATTTCCAGATGTTTTCCTAGATGAACTTCCAGGCTTTCCACCAGAAAGGGAGATTGAGTTTAGCATTGATGTATTGCCTGACACTCAACCCATATCTATTCCTCCATGTAGGATGTCCCCGGCAGAGTTGTGCGAGTTGAAGGCGCAGTTGAAGGACTTGCTGGATAAGGGCTTCATTAGGACTAACACTTCACCTTGGGGTGCGCCAGTCCTGTTTGTGCAGAAGAAAGACGGGTCGTTACGTATGTGTATCGACTATCGACAGTTGAATAAGTTTACTATAAAAGAACAAGTATCCACTTCCAAGGATCGACGACCTGTTTGACCAACTCCAGGGTGCCAAGTATTTTTCCAAGATTGACTTACGTTCAAGGTATCATCAAGTGAGGGTTAAGGAGAAGGATATTCTAAAGATGGCCTTCCGGACAAGATATGGGCATACTCTGAGTTCTTGGTGATGTCGTTTGGGCTAACAAATGCCCCAGCAGCTTTTATGGATCTCATGAATACTGTATTCAGGACTTATCTTGATGTGTTCGTGATCGTATTCATTGATGACATTTTGGTGTATTCTCGTTCGAAGGCGGAACATGTGGGCCACTTGCATATAGTATTACAGACGCTTTAGGATCGTAAGTTATATGCTAAGCTCTCCAAATGTGAATTTTGGTTGAACTCAGTAGCATTCCTTGGCCATGTGATATCTGACGAGGGTATTAGTGTCGACACTCAAAAGATCAATGCAGTAAAGAATTGGATGAGACCTACAACACCATCAGAAGTCCGCAGCTTCCTGGGGATAGCAGGATATTATAGGCGATTTGTAGAAGGGGTTTTCTCTATATCATCACCATTGACTAGGTTAACACAGAAAGCTACTAAGTTCTAGTGGTCTGACATTTGTGAACGAAGTTTTCAGGAGTTAAATAATCGATTGACATCTGCGCCAATGTTCACTCTCCCAGAAGGAACATAAGGTTATGTGGTATATTGTGATGCCTCAGGTATAGGTTTGGGGTGCGTATTGATGCAACATGGGAAGGTGATTGCTTATGCATCAAGACAATTGAAGAAGCATGAAAAGAATTACCCGACCCATGATTTGGCATTGGCTGCAATAATATATGCTTTCAAGATATGGCAGCACTACTTATACGACATCCATGTTGACATCTACACAGATCACAAGAGTTTACAATACATCTTCAAGCAGAAGGAGTTAAATTTGAGGCAGCGTAGGTGGCTTGAATTACTGAAAGATTACGATGTCAAAATATTGTACCATCCCGGTAAAGCCAATGTTCTGGCAGATGCTCTCAGTCGTAAGTTAATGGGAAGCTTAGTACACACTGAGGCAAGTAGCCAGGGGTTGACTAATGAGCTTCATCAGCTAGCGAATATGAGAATTATATTGTTAGACTCTTATGAAGGAGGGGTTACTGTACATAATACATCAGAATCATCTTTGGTAGCCGAGGTAAAATCACGGCAATATGAAAATCCTATCTTAGTACGATTGAGAGAGAGCATTCAACAGTGAAAAATTATGGCTTTTGAGATCGGAGCAGATGGGGCACTGAGATACCAGGGCCGGTTATGTGTG
>ML333201.1:0-36683 GCA_005239505.1 Nicotiana paniculata | reverse complement strand
CAAATTATATTTGCAGCGCCCGTTTAGTCTTTTTATAAGACATAGTTGAGCGTGATCACTTGGAAATGAGAATATCCATAAACAAGAATCAGATTTTTTTTTATATATTCAAGATATGCTAAGTAATAAATTAGTCAAATTGGTTCAGATATATATTTCAAAATCGTGATTAAGTAGACAATGATGCTAAGTAAAGTTTTCTACTTGTACTCCTGTATTCATTAAGAAGGTATTGTAACGACTCGATCGATCGTTTTGAGAATTAGCGTCCTATTCGGCGGCTTAAGGTCTCGAGCAACTTCGTATTTTGGATTATGACATGCATGTGTAGTCGAGTTCGATTTTTGATTTGAGGTGCGATTCATAATTTTGTCATTGTTTGTTGTAATTTGGAGCCTCGAACAGGTCCGCGTTATGTTATGGAACTTGTTAGTATGTGTTGACGGGGTCCCCGGGGGCCTCAGGTGTGTTTCAGATGTATTACAGGTCAATTCTCCTTATTTTCGAGTTGTTGATAGGTTGTGTGTGATAACCTTTGTCACACCTCCTTTTTCACTACCCCGGGAAGGGTATAAGAGAGTTTTTTCCAATTTAAGTGACAATCGAAACGAGATTATTTTATTCAAAATTCAGAGAACGCCACTTGGGATAGTTTATGGTGTCCCAAGTCACCGGTTTAAATCTCGAATCGAGGAAAAATTGACTCTGTTTTACAGTCCGCGAATACAGAAATCCGGGTAAGGAATTCTGTTAACCCGAGAGAAGGTGGTAGGCATTCCCAGGTTCCGTGATTTTAGCACGGTCGCTCAACTATTATTATTGGCCTATTTATCCGATTTTAAAACATTGTTTGAAACCTACGTGCACTTTATTCTCTTTAAACCGCATTTAATAATTCAATTGTTATACGACGAATTATTGGTTACACATTGCGAATTGTGTCACGGGAACCGTACCCACGATCCACAAAGTGTTTACTTTAATTTTTGAAATTAGGGGTCGAGTCACGCCAGCGTGCACTCAAATTTTGGAATTATGTATCTATGACTATGCCACGGGAACCGTACCCATAGTCACGATAATTTATTATTTATTAATTGCTCCTAAAAACAAACTACAATGTTCATAAGTTGATTTCCTACATTTGAGATTAATTGGAAAAAGTATGTGGGTTATGAAAAAGATATTATCATGGAACTATTCTAAGTCGATCAATCCCAACTAATTTCTAAATCTTCACGGCCCAAGATAACTTCACAACCAAATCATATGGCCACAACATTGAATTCCAAACTTAATCAAAGAACTTAAACATAATTCTTAATAGTCATGGGACTAGTTCACCTTGTGCCTCAAAATACTGAATCAAATAAGCAAATCAAAATAAGAAACGTCTATTTGAACATGGAACCAAACATAGCATTTAAAAGGAAAAAAAAAAGACTAAATCAATTATAATATTAAAACAATAGATAAAATGAACCTTTTATTAACTTGCAAAGTTTGCAACAGCTTCCAACCAATATACAAAGGTGAGCACGCCAAAGCTGAAAGTGAGCAGACGTGGACTGAAGCTCTACACCTCACTCGATTGCGAAACTACGCCAGCGACCTTGACAGAACTCGAACTCGAACTCGAACTCGAATAGGCTTTTTTGCTAGAAATTTTGTTGGAACGCCTGGATCAGCGAGACACAAGGCCAGCACAGTGTTTCGTTGGGGCTTTTGATTTTCAGATCTGATATTTGGATTTTAGGATTCCAAAACTCGTTTTTTTAGTGTGTGATGTGCGTGAGAGGAGAATGAATAGAGGTGAGTGAGGTGAGGATGGAGGAAGAAGAAGAAAGGTGGGGGGGAGGGGGCGCCATTTTCTCTGATTTTCAGAAAAGGGGCAGGGGGCCTTTTTTTGGTCCGTCCTACTATTCCTTCTCTATCCCTCTCTTGCTTATATAGAGTGTTGGTACAGGAGGAGAGGTCAGTGAGAATAATGCCAAAACATGAGCATGTGAGTGAGAGCAAATTATTTTTCTCTTGGAATCTTTCTGTTATGGGAATTAAATTGGGACGCATGTGAGGTTTGTTAGGGAGAGATAAGGTGGTGGGGTCTATATTTTCATTTGATTTTCCTTTGCATTTTTGCTTTTCCCGTTCTTCTCTTCTTTGCCTCTTTCTTTTTCTTTTCCTTTTTCTTAAGAAAAACTTATAAATAACATGACAAAATACTAGTTATCCAAATTAATAAAAATATTAAAGGAGAAATAAAGTATAATATTAAAAAAATATAACTAATACTTAATATTTACTAAAGCAAAAGCTATTAGCTAAAACTAAGACTATATAATATTTTTCAATTTCATGAAAACTAAGGTAAATTAAGAGTAACTAGATTAAATACCTATTAGCTAAAATAAAGAAAAATATTTTTTTTGATAAAATAAAGCAAAAAAGTTAAAACTAGTTAAAATAGCGATATTGAACCTAAACTAAATATTTAAACGCTATACCGAATCACGGGGAGGGTTAAAAATTACATGTCTACAACCTTCTTCGCGATCGCGTATTATATTTGGTGACTTGCCACATTTTCTTCTTCGTGTTTGCATGGATAGGTCCGCGATCACGGATCAGTGGTTGTTGATTCAATGCGTTCGCGATAGTGTGTCCGCGGTTGCGTAGTGCGCGATCATGTTGGGATGTCCAAGCTCTTATTCATCGCATTTGCGTGGCCCCTTTGGCGATCGCGTAGGCTGGAAGTTTGGGTGCATCAGGTTTGCACCCTTAATTTTGCGATTGCGTAGTGTTTTATGGGGGCACTGCTATTTCTTATTTGCGACCACAAGCTTATTTATCGCGATGTGCAAATGCCTGGGCATCATATATTAATTTCCAAAATCGAGGATTTTGTTCCATTTTCATCTTTTGAGCTAGAGAAAAGATTTGAGCGATTTTGGAGGGGTTCTTCACGTGTTCGATTTGGGTAAGTGTTCTTTATCTAAAATTGATTATAATTAATAATTCCATAATTATTTTTCATAATTAAATAAGTAAATTGAATGGAAGAAAACGGGAATTTTGTAAAATCTTTCAAAAATGTAAAATGAGGATTTGAAGGGTGATTCGATATCAGAATTTGATAATTTTGGTATGGTTGGACTCGTATCGGAATGGGTGTTCGGATTTTGTGAATTTTATCGGGTTTCGAAGTACTGGCCCGAGGGTTGACTTTTTGGGTTGACCTTTTAGTTTTTATTAAAGATTGGAGATTTATTGTTCGGAATTGTTTCCTATGAGTGTTATTTACGATTTGAAGTTATTTTTGCTAGATTTGAGCCTTTCGGAGGTAGTTTCACTCGAGAAGTTCATTTTTGAGTATCGGTCTAGCTTTTTTGAGGTAAGTATCTTGTGTAAATTCGTTTGGGGGAACTACCCCTTAGGATTTGAGTCATTTGTGCTAATTGTGCCATGTGAAGGCCGTGTACGTGAGGTGACGATTACGTACTCGGGCTTAATTGTGGAAATTTGACCGTTTAGGGCTCTTAGGTTCTTATGTTCATTAGATATGAAGTATTTTTATCGTGTTAAATCCTCCATTTACTAAATTTACCCTTGCGTGTCTTTTTTGGAGTTAATTGATTCATGTTTTACCCTTGTTGCCAATTGAACTCTTATGTGCCTTAATTAAAGTTGTTACCTCTTTTATTGTGATGTTGTCTTTTCCATAATTGCTTATCCTAAATTGAAGTTATTGTTATCTTTTTCGTAATTGCTTATCCCAAATTGAAGTTATTATTATCTTTTTTCTTAATTGCTTATCCTTAATTGAAGTTATTATTATCTTTTCCAAAATTGCTTATCCCTAATTTAATTTGTTGTTATCTCTTCCATAATTACTCAACCTTAAATGAAGTTTTGTTATCCCTTTTCATTGTTGACTTATCCTTATTTGGAATCATTGGTTCATGCTATATCTATTATCGTCGAATTGTACTTTTATGGAATCATTATTACACGTTATATCTACCTTGTTGAGCGATTCTTGTTGAGACCATTATTCCCTGTTGTGTCTTTCTTTGTGAACTCGTTCTTCCGTTTCATTGTGTTTTGAAGTTCTTGTGTTGATTTACTTATAATATTCTCGTGTTGTTGTTGTTGTTGCCGTTGTACTTGTTACATCTAAGTCTCAATGATGACAATAATGCAAATCTAATCGTATCTATTTAATTCAAGAAACTCGGGAAGTAGTACTAATTCAAGGGAAGTCCTTCTGATAAGGATATCAGAATGGAAACACGATCAAAGGCAACATGAACAATGCTAAATCAAAGGAAGCCAAAGCTATCTAAAAGGAAACAAAATCAGTCCAGACGCTTTAATCTCAATCAAAGGACATCGAGGTTGTCTCAACAAGGAAATATATCAAGTGCAGCTGCTAGAAAATATCAGGCCATACTTCAAGGATTAAATTAGAACAAAAGATTGATCAACCAAATCGAAGACACAAATCACTCCCTGAAATTTAGATATGAATGGGGAAGGACGTAAATGAATCTAGCCCATCTCATGTGCAGGATTTGAACGCACCCCTAGGGTCAAACCTCTTAGAGGATTATGTGCCTCAATCAAAGATCAATCTGCAACGGCTATTCAAACTCTCCTATAAGAAGACTGGCAATCTCAAGAAGATGACTCACGCAACTACACAAACTATTTTCTAAGCCTTTCTAGTTCTTAGTATAAATACTGTATTCTTGAGTCTACAAGTGTCACAAAAGATAGGAAGAGTTAGAACACAAAAAGAGAGTTGCGTAAACATTACAAAAACCACTATTACTAAATATCGTTGATGGTGAACGTACTAAAACCATCACTATTGTAATCATTTATCAAAGATATAAGAGAACCCTTGTGTGAACCAAGAAAACTAGACGTAGGTACCACGCCGATACTGAACCAGTATAAAAATTATTGTGCCTTCTTTACCTTTCCGTTTTTTTAGTTCATTCCTACTGAAATTGTTCACTGTACAAAACCTAGTCAACTAAACTTACACTTAGTCAACCAAGATTTTTAATTGGCTAAAATTCACCCCCCTCTTGTACTTTCAATTGGTATCAGAGCAAGGCTTACAAACTTTGCTTAACAGCTAGTGAGGAAAAGATCATGGGATCAGAAACGATCGTTGCAGCGCTATTTCAAGAAGGATCCTATCAGGTACGACCTCCATATTCAATGGGAAACAATTTTCTCAATGGAAAGTACGTATGAAAACATACACTATGTCATATAACATTAAAGTTTGGTGCGTGATCAAAAAGGGAAATCTTCCAATTCCTCCAAAGAAAGATGAAAATGGTCAAGTCATAGTATCAACCGAACCACTTGACTTAGATGACTACACAGATGAACAATCAGTTGTAATAACAGTGAATGCCAAAGCAAAAAATCTACTGTATAATGCTATCAATGGAGAAGAATATGAAAAGATATAAAGCTGTGAAACAGCTAAGGAAATGTGAGATAAATTAGAGGTCACGTATGGAGGAACAAACAAAGTGAAAGAAACAAGGATCAATATTCTAGTTCGGGACTATGAATTATTTCAAATGAAGGATGGAGAAACAGTAAAGGAAATGTTCTCCAGGTTCAGCAAAATCCTTAGAGATTTAAATTCATTTGGTAGACCAATAAAAAGAGGAGAACATGTCAGAAAAATTCTAAGAAGTCTTCCTAAGATTTGGCAACCCAAAGTTATTGCTCTGATATGGATCTTGACAAGATGTCCTATGATGAAATTAGAGGTGATCTAATTGACTTCGAGAAAACTCACTTGGACAGGAAAATTCAATAAGAAAAGAAGAAAATAGTTGCATCCAAAACGATTGTGGCTGAACCAGAAAATGAAGAGGAAGAGGAAGAGGAAGGAGGAGAACATGATGAAAACATACCCATGCTCTCTCAAGTTGTAAGTAGCATGATGAGGAAAAACAGAAATAGTAGGAGAGGTAAATCAAACTTCAGAAAAGGAAGGACGAATAATGATAATGATAAAAATGATGGAAGATGCTATGAACGTGGAAAGCATGGACAAATTAAAGGTGAATGTCCCGAACTGAAGAAGAAACTCAGCAGGAAATTTCAAATGAAGAAGTCCTTTGGAGCCTGGAGTGATGAAGAATAATCTGACCATGAGGAAATTGCAAATATGTGTTTAATGGCCATAAAAGAAGACATCAATGAGGACTCAGGTGAACTTGGGCTCATGGCAGATAAAGGAACAGATGAGGAAGAGGACTCAGGTCAACTTGGTCTTATGGAAGATGAAGGAACTAGTGAGGTACATATTCCTATATGTCCTAATTATTATGAACTCCAAGAATTTGTTGATATTGCTCTTGCAGATATTGATAGAGTTCTAAATGAACTCCGAAAATTCAAAAGAGAAAAGAAAGATTGGGCCTTGAAGTTGGAAGTCTATGAAATTGAGCGTGATATTCTTCAAGATGAAGTTAATGAACTTCAGCTGAATGGATTGCAAAAATCCACCAGTCATAGTTCTGTCAAATCAAATCAAAGTCCTCCTCATACATATTTGATTAGAACTAGCTCTTATTGTGGCAAAAAATGGTCACAACACTAACCAATGCAATAAAAAAATCAAAGCAGAAAGAGGCTACGGAAATCCCAATTATCCTTCTTGCTTTTATTGCGGAAAACTTGGCCACACTTCTAACCATTGCAGGGTCAAGGAAAACAGGATATGGGTCTGGCGACCTAAATCTTCTAGTCAAGCTAATAATCATAAATGTAACCATTCAAGACCCAAGCAGGCTTGGGTACCTAAAACTAAGTAATTTTTTATTTGCAGGAACACCCCAAGAAGAATCGAAAAGGAAAATAGTATCTTGACAACGCGTGTTCCAGACATATGACTGGTGACAAACAACTATTCAAAACGGTTACCAAACTAGATGGAGGAACAGTTACCTTTGGATATAAATCAAAAGGAAACGTAATTGGAGTTGGAAAGGTTCCTCTCAACTCAAAATGTGATGTAGACAAAGTATACCTAGTTGAAAAACTTGGCTACAATCTTCTCAGTATCAGTCAACCTTGTGACAATGACTATGAGGTTCGTTTTAAGAAACATGGTTGGTTTATTAGAAGACGAATCAGGTAAATTTATTCTTTCTGGTAAAAAAGATAAGAATGTTTATACTATTGGTAATGTATGATAGTCTTGGTAATCAAATTTGTCTAGAATCTATGATTGATGATCCCTGGGTATGTCATAGAATCTTGTCCATGCTAGCATGCATACTATTCAAAAACTTTCCAAACATGATGTTGTCATTGGTCTTCCAAAAATAGATTTTTCAAAAGATCATATTTGTGATGCATGTCAATTATTAAAAAAAACTCGTTCATATTTCAAAATCAAAAACATTGTCTCCACTACTAAACCTCTTCAACTCTTGCATATGAATTTGTTTGGTCCAACTAGAACTGCTAGTATTGGTGGTAGAAAATATGATTTTCTTATGGTAGATGATTTTTCTTGTTTCACTTGGATTATTTTTTTTTGAGTCATAAAGATAAAGCTCTAAGGAATTTTGAAGTTTTCTGTAAGAAGGTTCAACGTGAAAAAGGATACTACATTTCAAGTATCAGAAGTGACCATGGAGGAGAGTTTGAAAGCAGAGCATTTGGAAACTTCTGCAATGATCAAGGAATCTCTCATAACTTGTTTTCTCCAAGACCGCCTCAACAAAATGGAGTGGTAGAACGTAAAAATAGAACTTTGTAGGACATGTCAAGAACCATAACTATGGGAAATTCTCTACCCCACCACTTTTGGGCAGAAGCTGTGAGCACAACATGTCATATTATAAACAGATGTTTGATTTGACCCATTCTTAAAAAGAATCCATATGAGCTATAAACCCAATATCAGTTATTTCCACCCATTTGGATGCAACTACTTCATCCATAATAATGGAAAGGACAAGTTGGATAAGTTTGATCCAAAAGCGACGAAGGTATATTTCTTGGATATTCTCCCTCAAGTAGAGCATATAGAGTTTAAAATAAAAGAAATTTATGCTTTGAAGAATCAACTCATGTTGTTTTAGTGGATACTAACTGTCACGACCCTAAACCCTAAGCCTGCCGTGATGGTGCATATCATGGAACTAGGCTAGCCAACCATTACATACTACCATAATATTTCATAATTTCCAAAACTATACCGGTTTATCACAAAAAGAAAAGATTTTCTTTCACTTAAGTAGATTAAAGCAGCAAAATGAAATAAACAATTTATACACTACCATAAACCTGGAGTCAACTGTCATGAGCACCTAGGACGATAAATACAATGTACAATAAAGTGACTTTGCTACTACAAGAGTCTAAAGTATGAAAGACAACACTATGAAATGAGGAAAGGAAGGGAGGTGAGCTGGGGATGCTGAGCAGGTACCTCGATCCACGAACAACTCCAAGCACGTCAGAAAATCAACTAGCGAGATGGTCCGGTACCTGGATCTGCACACAGAGGTGCAGGGAGTAACGTGAGTATGCCAACTCAGTAAATAACCAAAGTAACTAGAAATTTGAGTGCAGTCACGAGCATTTATAAATTAAACTTTCACAAAACAGTAATTCAACTTTTATTAGAAGGTTCAGTATAAAGAAGAGAGGGAAAACAGTAAAATTCACAATGTAACAGCNATATATATATATATATATATATATATATATATATATATATATATATATATATATATATATATATATATATATATATATATATATATATTGCTGTGGCGTGTAGCCCAATCCATATAACATACGTTGCGGCGTGCATCCCTATCCATATAATAGTCGACTGCGCCCACTGGGGGTGTACAGACTCCGGAGGGACTGTTACAGCCCAAGCGCTATATTGTTGCGGCGTGCAGCCCGATCCAATATGTATATTGCTGCGGCGTGCAACCCGATCCATATATAATATATATTTCTGCAATGTGTAGCCTGGTCCATATGTAATATACAACATATATATTGTTGCGGCGTGCAACCCGATCCATAACTATCCTCACATATCCGGATCTCGACCTCACTTAGTCATCCTCACAAGCCACTCGGGCAACCTATCTCAACTCACGGGACTCAGCTCCAAAATACCTCTCAGAGTCTCAAAACAGTGTGATAACAGTGAAAATAACAACAAGTAGAAAACATGACTGGGTTCACAATTGTTCTATCAGGATAGTGTGAGAAGAGTGTAAAAGTACCTCTGAGGGTCTAAACAAGTCGGCACAAGGCCCCAAACATGGCTTACAACCCATAAACAAGTATAAATTTCTAAAATACAGGATGTCATAAGGTTTCAAATCGAATACGCAGCTTAATAGTCGCTACGGGACGGACCAAGTCACAATCCCTATCGGTGCACGCCCACACGCTTGTTACCTAGCATGTGCGTCACCTCATTTACCAAAACAATATAAAATACCAGGTTTTCATACCCTCAGGTTTAGAGTTACAATCGTTACTTACATCAAAACAGCCCAAAAGCTACTCCGGATGCTCTTGCCCCTCGAATTGGCTCTCAAATGCTCCGAGTCTATCACAAATCAGATCAATAACATCAAAATATGCTAGGAAAATGAACCCCCAAAATTATCAAAATTAGGCACAATTCCCGAAATTGGCCAAACCCAGGCCCCGGACCCATGTCTTGGAATTCGATAAAAATTGCATCACGAGAATCCTCATTCTTTCCTGAGTCTACACATATAAAATGCATCAAAATTCGACCACAAACAACCCCTAAATTCCTTGATTATAAGTCTCAATTTCCCAAGCCGTAAACCCCCAATTTATGCCATTTAATCTACTAATTCCAAGTCTAATCCGTCACATAACAAAATAGAATCGAGTTTATAGTCCGAGAAACTTACCTCCACTAAAGACCCTTGAAATCCTCCTCCAAATTGCTCTCAAAATGACTCAACCCGCATGCAAAAGTGATGAGAAATGCCAAAAATTCGCGGAGGCACATATTTATACTTCCTGCCCAGTTAATCTGCACCTGCGGAAGATTTTCCGCACTTGCGACCCGCACCAGCGGTCCCAGGTGCGCACCTGCGAAAAATCACTTAAAGTACAAACTCCGCACTTGAGAGGTGCTGAACCAACAGGCCTACGCCACTCAAAAGGCTCCCACCAAGTGAAAGCAGCACCAGAAAACTGAAAATTAGCACACGAGACCCCACTGGTCTCTAGAATCCCAGCAGTACGAAGCATCCTCTAACACCTATCCAAAAAAACCTGGCCATCCTCGCCCTCAGCACCACTGAATGTCGGAGGCTGAAGTCTGCTAAATCTCTCCAGTCTACGCTGCTCATCATTTGGCATAGCTGGAACCAAGAAGTCCTGAACCGGAGTAACCGGCTGGGCTGGAACTGCCCCCGGTGTCTAAAGGCCCTGAGTAACCTGCTCAGGTGTCCGGGCAGCTAGAGTCTGACTACCTACCCTGGCCTGAGAAGTAGCGGCAGTAGAAGATGCAACAACTGCCTGAGCAAGGGTGGTACATACAGTCAAGATCTGGGCCAAGGTCTCCTGAAGACCCGGAATAACGATAGGCACCGCTGGTGCCTGAGCTTGTCCTGCTGGAGTATCTGCGACGGGAACTTGATCCTGAATAGTAAGGGATCAACTGGTACTGCCCTGGCTGCTGCATGGGCTAGCCCCTACCTCTACCACGGTCTCGACCTCTCGCTGGTCTAGCTGGTGGCTGATCACCCTGATCGGTAGCGCGAGTCCTCACCATCTGTGAGAGAATGAAACAACAGAAGTTTACATTTCCAGAATCAACAAAATGGCACGGAAGAATTCAAGAAAAATGAGATTGTACCTAAGGGTTCTGCAATGTCTCGAAGATAAGTACAGACGTCTGCGTACCGATCCGCAAGACCCTACTAAACCTGCTCATGACCGTTGAGTCCTATGTAACCTAAACTCTGATACCAACTTGTCACGACCCCAAACCCTAAGCCGGCCGTGATGGCGCCTATCGTGGAACTAGGCTAGCCAACCATTACATACGACCATAATATTTCATAATTTCCAAAACAATACCTTTTTTCACAAAAAAAAAAATATTTTCTTTCACTTAAGCAGACTAAAGCAACAAAATGAAATAAACAATTTATGCACTACCCTAAACCTGGAGTCAACTGTCATGAGCACCTAGGATGATAAATACAATGTACAATAAAGTAACTTTGCTACTACAAGAATCTGAAGTACGAAAGACAACACTATGAACTGAGGAAAGGAAGGGAGGTGAGCTGGGACGCTGAGCAACTACCTCGATCCACGAACAACTCCAAGCACGTCAGAAAATCAACTAGCGAGATGGTTGGTACCTGGATCGCACACAGAGGTGCAGGGAGTAACGTGAGTACTCCAATTCAGTAAGTAACAAAAGTAACTAGAAACTTGAGTGCAGTGACGAGAATTTATAAATTAAACTTTCACAAAACAATAATTCAACTTTTATTAGAAGGTTCAACATAAAGAAGAGAAGGAAAATAGTAAAATTCACAATGTAACAGCCATCCAAGCACAATATCTCTCATAACAAGGTATCTCAGTCACTCGTGACTCCACCATCAGTATCTCATGCTCACACTAAACACTCACACTCAACAAGTACCATGAATACACACAACTACTGTGACGGGCAGCCCGACCCAATACGTATATATATATATATATATATACGTGCAGCCCGATCCATATAATAGTCGACTGCGCCCACTGGGGGTGTACAGACTCCGGAGGGGCTCCTACAACCCAAGCGCTATATTGCTGCGGCGTGCAACCCGATCCAATATGTATATTGTTTCGGCGTGCAGCCCGATCCATATATGATATATATTGCTGCGGCATGCAGCCCGATCTATATGTAATATACAACATATATATTGTTGTGGCGTGCAACCCGATCCATAACTATCCTCACATATCCGGCTCTCGGCCTCACTTAGTCATCCTTACAAGCCACTCGGGCAACCCATCTCAACTCACGGGACTCAACCCCAAAATACCACTCTAGAGTCTCAAAACAGTGTGATAACAGTGAAAATAAAACCAAGTAGAAAACATGTCTGGGTTCACAATTGTTCTATCAGGATAGTGTGAGAATAGTGTAAAAGTACCTCTGAGGGTCTAAAGAGGTCGGCACAAGGCCCCAAACATGGCTTACAACCCATAAACAAGTTTTAATTTGTAAAACACAGGATGTCATAAGGTTCCAAATCCAATACGTAGCTTAATAGTCGCTACGGGACTGACCAAGTCACAATCCCTATCGGTGCACGCCCACACGCTCGTCACCTAGCATGTGCGTCACCTCATTTACCAAAACAATATAAAATACCGGGGTTTCATACCCTCAGGTTTAGAGTTACAATCGTTACTTACCTCAAAACAGCCCAAAAGCTACTCCGCGATGCTCTTTCCCCTCGAATTGGCTCCCAAATGCTCCGAGTCTATCACAAATCAGATCAATAACATCAAAATATGCTAGGGAGATGAACCCCAATCAAAAACTATCAAAATTAGGCACAATTCCCGAAATTAGCCAATCCCGAGCCCCGAGCCCCGGGACCACGTCTTGAAATTCGATAAAAATTGCATCACGAGAATCCTCATCCTTTCCCGAGTCTACACATATAAAAGACATCAAAATCCGACCACAAACAACCCCTAAACTCCTTGATTATAAGTCTCAATTTGCCAAGCCCTAAAGCCCCAATTTATGCTATTTAATCTAGTAATTCCAAGTCTAATCCTTCACATAACAACATAGAACCGAGTTTATAGTCCGAGAAACTTACCTCCACTGAAGACCCTCGAAATCCCCCTCCAAATTGCTCTCAAAAAGACTCAACCCACATGCAAAAGTGATGAGAAATGCCAAAAATCGCGGAGGCACATATTTATACTTCCTGCCCAGTTAATGTGCACCCGCGGAAGATTTTCCCTACCTGCGGACCCGCACCAGCAGTCCCAGGTGCGCACCTGCAAAAAATCACTTAAAGTCCAAACTCCGCACCTGCAACTCCATTTCCGCACTTGCGACTCCGCAGGTGCGGTCCCATGTCCGCATCTGCCGTCCCTCACCGAGCATCCCAAATTCCACATCTGCAGATCCCTTTCCGCTCCTGCGAGCCCGCACCTATGGTTCCCTATCCGCAGGTGCCGTCACATCAGTAAAATGGCAGCAGCAGCAGCTTTGCTGTAATTTCCCAAGTCCAAACCTCCGTTAACCATCCGAAATAAATCTCGAGCCCCTCGGGACCCCAACCAAACATACCAACACATCCCATAACCTCATTCAAACTTAGTCGAGCCTTCAAAACACCAAAAACAACGCAAAAACACCAAAATCACATCAAATTCAAGCCTATGAACTTTGAAACTTCTAAATTTCACCAAGGATGGCGAAACCATCCAAAACACATCCGATTGACCTAAACATTTGCACACATATCCAAAATGAGATTACGAACCTGCTCCAACTTCTGGAATTCCATTCTGAACCCGATAGCCTATTTTACACTGCCGACCGGAAATCACCAAAAATTAGCTTTCGCCAATTCAAGCCTAATTCTATACCGGACATCAAAAACACATTTCGAATACACTCCTATGTCCCAAATCACCTAACGAAGCTATTCGATCCATAAAATCTATATTCTGAGACCGTATACCAATAAGTCAACTCCCAGTTGACTTTTCCATCTATTAAGCCAATTTAAGAGACTAAGTGTCTCAGTTCTCACCACGACCAGCCCGAACCCGAACCAACCGACCCAAAACAACATAAATAGGATAAGCAACATATGAAAAAGGAGAAACGGGGAAGACGAGGCTAATCTCATGGAACGACCGGTCGGGTCGTTACACTAACCCTCGCTCAAGGAATGAAAAACTTCCTGAAGATGAGGAAATTTCTATTGTCCCAAAGTCTGTTGTTGTAGGAAAAGATGGTCAAGATGATTCAACTAGTCAGCAAAATCAGTCAAAGGAGGAGCACATTACAATTTAGGAATCTTCTTTTGTAGAACAGTCAACCACTAGGGAAAGGGAACCAATCACAAACGTTCCAAATGAATGGAAAAGTGAACCTGGATATCCTTACAAATTCATCATTGGAAATCCACAAGAGAGTATCACTACCATAAGATCTCAGAATTTCAACTCTCACATGTCTTTAATATCACAACTTAAGCCAAAGAAGGTGGATGAAGACCTTAAAAATGACTATTGGATCAAAGCAATGAAAGATGAACTGGATCAATTTGAAAGAAATAAAGTGTGGGAATTAGTTCCAAAACCATCAAATGCTTCCATTGTAGGAACTAAATGGATCTTCAGAACTAAGTTGAATGAATCCGGTCAAGTGGTTCATAACAAAACACGGCTAGTTGCTCAAGTTTACTCTCAGCAAGAGGGAATCGACTACGATGAAACTTTTGCACCTGTAGAAAGATTGGAATCTATTCGAATACTACATGATTTTGCTGCTCATAAAGGATTCAGACTTTTTCAAATGGATGTAAAAAGTGCCTCTCTAAATGGATACATTTCTGAAGAAGTATACGTGAAGCAACCTCCTAGCTTTGTAAGTGAAAACTTCCCAAATGATGTATTCAATTTATCTAAAGCTCTAAATATGGACTCAAGAAAGATCCCCGATCATGGTATGAAAGATTAAGCTATTTCCTTCTAAATCAAGGTTTCAAACAAGGTAATATTGACACAACCTTGTTTATTAAGCACACAAATTCAGGTAATCTTACTACTCAAATTTATGTTGAAGATATTATTTTTGAAGTCCTAACTCTGTACTATGTGAAGAATTCTCTTATGCTATGAAAGGAGAATTCAAAATAAGCATGATGGGAGAGCTAAATTTCTTTCTTGGACTGCAAATCAAATAGTCTCCCAAAGGGATCTTTATCAGCCCAACCAAGTACATTAAGGAGCTTATAAAGAAGTTTGGCATGGAGAATGCAAAATCCATTGGAACTCCAATGAGTCCAAAAACTATTCTTGAAGAAGATAAAAATGGAAAAAGTGTGGATGAAAGGATGTATAGAGGAATGATTGGATCTTTATTATATCTCACTGCTAGTCGACCAGATATAATGTTCAGTGTGTGTAAATGTGCAAGGTTTCAGTCGGCTCCAAAAGAATCCCATCTTACTGCAGTTCAATGAATTATTAGATATCTTATTGGGACCTCTGAATTAGGATAATAGTATGCTCACTCTAACAATTTTGTGTTAAAAGTTTTTTCAGATGCAGATTTTGCAGGTGATAAGATTGACAGGAAAAGTACTAGTGGCACATTCCAACTGTTGGGAAATGCACTAATTTCCTGGCATAGCAAGAAACCAAATTGTATTTCTTTGTCAACTACTGAAGCCGAATATTTAGGTGTTGGAAGTTGCTATACACAAGTTCTTTGGATCATGCATCAACTTCTCGATTATGATTTATCTCTTACCTATACTCTTATATTTTGTGATAATACTAGTGTTATATATCTATCAAAAATTTTGTGCATCACTTTAGGGCAAAGGATATAGAAATCAAGGATCATTTTATTTGTGAACATGTTGCAAAAGATGATATTGTATTAGAATTCAATAATACCGAGTCTCAACTTGCTGATATGTTTATAAAACCTCTTTTAGAAGAAAGATTTCATTTACTACTTAAAAAGATTTGCATTATGCCTATTTTGTAAAAAAAATCTTTCGTATCTGTATAATTTTACTTCCTTACTTAAGTTTTCTTAATTGATGAATTGTATTAATTTTGATGTAAGTGTAATTATTACACTTCCATCGGTGCCGCTGAAGCAACTCCTTAGAAGTGTCACTTTCTTCTGAACCTGGCTTTTCTTTAACCGAGGCAACCCTTCAACCTTCCAAACGCCTAGATAAGTACCCTCTTCTCCCCTTTATTATTCATCTTTTCTCACAAAATTCCCTTACCATGGAAAAAATAAACCTCTCATCTTCCACTATCACCAGACGAAGCAGACGATTTCAGAAAACCCACAACCCCGCAGAAACTGTAGACTTGGAATCATCCCTCGACTCAGAATTCCTCATAACTAACAATAAAAGCAATGAATCGTTGAGGATCTACCTATTAGCCAGAAAAGGGAGGAAAGAGGCCTATGGAGCAAACCCGCAAAAGGCTTGCATGCAAGAAAAGGAAAGTGGAAAGCACAGATTTTGGGCCGGAGGACAAACTAAACTTCTATGGACCAAGTGATAAATCAAGATTTGAGTACTATAAGTCAAAATCTATGGCTTATGGACGCTCTATAAGTCTCTCTCTTATGAAAAATCTGCATTGTGTTGTGATTTCTGGTTTTGACTTTCAACGTCTTTCTTCTCTGTTTGATACTACTGGAAATTCTGTGTATGAAGAGCTTGTGAGAATGTTCTATGACAATCTGTTTGTTAATGACAAAAATGACTTGGAGTCCATGGTTTTAGGCACTCGAATTGTTCTTGATTCTTATCAATTTGAAAAGATATTTTCTGCTAAGTTTCATGGGTATGATGTTTTTGTGCAAAATTCCTGGCCAAAAGATTTTGAAGTTTCCTTAGAAGAGGAAAAAGCCTTTTTGTTGGATAACCCTCATTCCATTGGTCCTAAAAATCTCAAGTTTGAACACCGAATTTCCGCCCACATGATAGCCACCACTTTACTTCCTAGAACTGGGTCCCTCAACACTTTGACTACTAGAGATATTTTTGTTCTTTACTGTCTTGTGAACAATAAAAGACTTGACTGGTTTGTGTGGATTCGTCAGTATATGCCTGAAAGTATCAGGGATATATCCTCTTCTACTGCTTGTCTACCCTATGGTTTTCTCATCTCACATATTCTTGAAGTTATGAAGGTTGATTTGACACCTTTATCACCCAAGCACATTACTAGTACCTATGATAAGACAACCTTTGCTATGATAGGTTACACCTTAAGTGACGATGGATGGGTCATGCGCGCCAAAGTTGAAAGTGCTCCAGTACAGGTTGAAACACTCACTAAACCAACAGAGACTCAGTCGACTGCCACTAACAACCTACAGCTGATTCAGCAAAATCTAGATGGGGTAAAAATCCTACTCATTGCAATGAAAGAACAGGTGGAAAAAATTAGGGAAGTCACCAAGGAAATAGGTACAGATGTGGCCAAGCTCAGGATGGACATGGGAGCCACGAGGAGTCAAGGGATCATGGAATTCAAGTCCATGACAGAAAAGATGCAGAATATCACCAAAGAAGTTGAAACCTCCTATGACTCTTTCCGCACCAAAGTGATCAATACCCAGAAGTACCTTCTAGGGAGAAACTAAGACAGTTCATGTGTGTTAGAAATAATTTTTTGTTTGCTTTTATTTTGTGACTTTTTTTTGCGTTAGTTTGGAAGAACCATCACTCTTTGCCTCTACTGAAGACATAACCTCTGCTACCCTAACTAGTATGTCTATTATTAGTCTATTATCTACTCTATTTTCTATGTTCTGTATATCAAAGGGGCACAAAAATCTGAAGAGAGTAAACCAAAGCAACAACTTAGGGGGAGTAGTGATGAGTAAATCTAAGTAACAACCCAGGGGGAGCAGGAATCTCAAGTTATGAAAGGGAAGTGCACTCTGTTTACTCTCTCTTGATTGTCATCATCAAAAAGGGGAAGATTGTTACAGCTAAGATTCAATGATGACAATAATGCAAATCTAATCATTTCTATTTGATTACAGAAAATCAGGAAGTAGCACTACTTCAAGGGAAGTCCTTCTGTTAAGGGTATAATTGAAACAAGATCAAAGGCAACATGAACAATTCTAAATCAAAGGAAGTCAAAGCCATAAAAAAGAACACAAAATCAGTCCAGACGCTTTAGTCTCAATCAAAGAACATCGAGGCTGTCTCAACAAGGAAACATATCAAGTGCAGCTTCTAGAGAATATCAGGCCATACCACAAGGACTAAATTAGAATCAGAAGATTGATCAACCAAATTGAAGCCAACAAATCACTCCCTGAAATTTGGATATGAAAGGGGAATGACGTAAATGAATCCATCCCATCTCATGTGCAGGATTCGGAGGTACCCCTTGGGTCAAATCCATTAGAGGATTCTGTGCCTCAATCAAAGATCAATCTGCAACGCCTATTCAAACTCTCCAATAAAAATACTGGCAATATCAAGAAGATGACTCACACAACTACACAAACTATTTTCTAAGCCTTTCTAGTTCTTAGTACAAACACTGTATTCTTGAGTCTACAAGTGTCACAAAATATAGGAAGAGTTAGAACACAAAAAAAGAGTTCTGTCAACATTACAAAAACCACTATTGCTGAATATCGTTGATGGTGAACGTACTAAAACATCACTATTGTAATCATTTATCAAAGATCTAAGAGAACCTCTGTGACCGAAGGGAACTGGACGTAGGTACCACACCGGTACTGAACTAGTATAAAAATTGTTGTGCCTTCTTTACCTTTCCATTTGTTTAGTTCATTCCTACTAAAATTGTTCACTGTGCAAAATCTAGTCGACTAAACATAATCTTAGTCAACCAAGATTTTTAATTGGCTACAATTCACCCCCCTCTTGTACTTTCAGTACTCAGTGTTGTTGAGTTGAGGGCTATGCGTGGTTGTGGTATTGATACTATTTTGATAAAATATTTTGGCATATGGGAACATATTGTAAAAGTCATTTTATCGTGTTGTTATATTTTGGCACACGTAGTATTGTTGAGAGGATTGTCGGGATGTTCACACGTGAGTTGTCCGTGTTGTTGTTATTATTGATATTTGTACATGCGGCATGACAAGGTGGGCAATATATGTGGGTTTGTGCATATGGAAAGACAAGGTAGGAATATTATTATTTGAGTGTGGCGAGACAAGTCGGGCATTTACTTTATTATTACGTACGTGGCGAGACAAGGTGGGTTATGTCGGGAAATGATTTGTGATGACTTGTGATGGCATGGGGGCATTGTTGTTGTTGATATTTGTGTAGTGGCATGCCTACATTGTGTGAGTTATACCTTGTACATTTTGTGGTGATCGTTTCTTATGTGTCGTTCGTTGTCTCTACTCTTATTTGTTGACTTGAATTGTGATAGAACACTGGCACAAGCATACACGTAATTAATCACCCATATCAGTTTAAGAAGATGAATCCTGATGTTATTGACCATTTACATGTACTCTTGTTTACTTGCCTTCTGTGAGAGAGTTGTTCTATTGGCACGTGAGATGTTCGTGCAACTATGAGTCATTGTTATTGTTGGAACGTGAGTGGTTCGTGCGGATATTAGATATTGTCACCCTCTTGGAACGTGAGTCATCCATGCGGTTATGAATTGCAATGTGAGCTCAAGATGCCAAGTGATTAGGGTTCATGAACTGGGACCCATGATTTGTGATTATGAGGTTTGGTACCTCGTGGAAATTCTTGAATAAATCTGGTGTAAAGGCAGTTGTTCTTATTAAGTTTTTACTTTTTTTCTTTATTTGGATTCACCGGACTTAGACCGTGTTCAGCTTACTCTACAACATTATTACATGTTTTCTTGTTGTTAATTGTTGTTTCAAGTGTTTCATTGAGTATTGTTTTGTCTTCCTTACCATACTTAGCTTTATATTAACATTGTTTCCCCGTTATTTCACCTTCATACTTGTTCGGGTTGTTTAACCCAGTATGTGTCTTGACTGTCTCTCGTCACTACTCCAACAAGGTTAGTCTTGATACTTACTGGGTGACGCTGTGGAGTACTCATGCTACGCTTTCTGCCAATTTTTGTGCAGATCCAGGTATTACGGAGTTGGTTGATGAATAGCTAGATGTTGGGGTTTTGCTGTGGAGACTCAAGGTAAACTTGCCATCGCGGTCGCAGGCCTCAGAGTCACCTTATCATATTGTACCTGTACTATTTATTTCTATTATGAAATAGTTGTATTTAGGGATTCTTCTAGAAAAATTAATAGAGCTTATGACTTGTACTTCTAGTTTCGGGATATTATTTCTTGTGGGAAAGTTGGTCTCATTTAGAAATATCTGGTTTCTGCTTAATAGTTTTGTTGGTTAATTTCTATCAATTAATTCAGTAAGTGTTTGGCTTACCTAGTCATAGAGACTAGGTGCCGTCACGACATCCTATAGAGGGAACTTGGGGTCGTGACAAGTTGGTATCAGATCTCTAGGTTCATAATTTCTACGAGTCATAAGCGAGTTTGGTAGAGTCTTATGGATCGGTATAGAGAGGTCTGTACTTATCTTCGATGGGATACAGAACTATTAGGACAGTTTCACTTCTTTCATTCCTATCGTGCGAGTTTATTGATCTCAGATTTTGAGCCTTTGTCATTCTACTCTCTTACAGATGGTGAGGACACGAGCTACAATTACTGATTTTGCTGGCCCCAGAGCCGGCATTTCTAGGGGCCGGGGCAGAGGTAGGCACCGAGGAGGCGCACGTGTCGCATTTAGAGCACCTATCAGAGCAGTAGCTGAGGAGCTGCCAGTAGCACCGGTTGGGGAACGGGTACCGAAGGCGCCTGTTGTTACCTCGGGACTTCAGGAGGCTTTAGCATAGTTCCTGAGCATGTTTGGTACATTGGCTCAGATAGGATTGATTCCAGTTGCACCAGCTACTTCACAGGCCGGGGGAGGATCTCAGACTCCTACCGCCCGTACTCTAGAGCAGCGGGCTCACGTTGGTCAGGTTCCAGGTGTCATGCCAACACAACCTATTGTTCCAGTTCATCCCATGGTTAGGGAAACATCATCTGAGGAAGAACAACTTAGACTTGCAAGATTCAAGAAATATCACCCTGCTACATTCAGTGGTTTGGCTTCAGAGGATGCACATGGTTTTCTAGAGGAGTGCCTTCGTATTCTCCGCACTATGGGTATTTTAGATACATGTGGAGTTGCTTTTACTATGTTCTAGCTTAAGGGGGAAGCATATCAGTGGTGGCGAGCGTACGAGTTGGGTAGCCCGGCCGATGCAGCTTCAATTCATGGAGTTAGTTTTCAAAGATGTTCTTGAGAGAGTTTCTTCCTCAGACCCTTCGAGATACATGGCACATGGAGTTTGAGTACCTGCACCAGGGTACTATATTAGTGTCAGAGTATGCCGTTAGATTCAGTGATCTGTCAAGACATGCACCCACTTTGGTTTCTACAGTTAAAGAGAGAGTCTGAAGGTTCATTTAGGGGATCAATCATGATATCCAGTTCAGCATGGGTCGAGAGTTGGAGTCGAATGTTCCTTTTCAGCAGATGTTATAGATCGCTCGTCGATTAGAGGGCATACAATACCAGGAGAGAGAGGACATATAGGGTCAGGAGAGAGAGGACAGGGAGGCTAAGAGGCCTCGCAGACCAGGAGGATTTACTGGACCCAATTTAGGCAGGGTACTGCTTGGTAGAAGTTTTGTAAGTCTGCCAAATCAGTTTGCACTTTAGGCTTCGCACGGTATTTCAGGTATCTATGGGTCTCAAGGTACTCGCACCGAAAGAATTCCACACCCATGCCAACGAAAATGTTGCTTTGAGTATGGAGATACCAGTCACATGGTGAGAGATTGTGCCAGACTCTAGACAAATGTTTCACAACAGGGTATCCAGGCTATGAGTTCTGCTCTAGTTGCTGATATCCCTGTACCGCCAGCTTGGGGTGTAGGTCAGGAAAGTAGAGGGCGCCCAAGAGAGAGAGGACCTGCCTGTTGATGTGCTTTCTACGGTAGGGTTGAGTCTGTTGCACCAAATGATGTTGTACATGTATGGTTTCGATTATTATAGAGGAGCGTCATTCTTATTTTGAGTTGATTGTGCTTATCAGGGTGAATCCTCTTATTTTGCTTCACATTTGGGCGAGTTTCGTGATTTTGTACTCTATGTATATGTTTACCCCTGTTGGGAGATACTATAGTGATAGCCCGTGTCTATCATGTAGTTTTAATTCATTATTGAGAGTTATGAGACTAGAAGTGACTTTCTATTACCTATTACGGTAGGTTTTGATGTGATTTATGGGTGGTTGGTTACGATGTGATTTAGATGCTCTACCAGTGTGGGGTTCCGGTATGTGTTATGATTTTTGTTAGCGAAATTGAATTAATGGAAGGTTTCTATTGTTATGATGTGTATACTACTTCTGATTCAGAGCTGAGGATGGCATCCTCAAGTCTTCATGTGATTTGATATGTTTGAACCGAGATACGGGACACAGTGGAGTTATATTAGGATGCGATTCTTGTGATTTGTTCTCATACTTTGATTCTCCCTTGTGAAATTGATTCGTAGTATGGTACCTATACGAAGTGGTGCCTTTTGGGATTGTTTGATAGTTCTTTCATGTGTTTCCTTGTATATTCAGTAATATTCGTGCAGTGCTTATTGGGTTTTAGCTTGCGAGGTGTGTGCCCAGGTGGTGTTAGATGTGACTTGTTGATTCGAGTGAATGGTTGTGAGATCCTCATATTTCTTGCATCGTTGTCAGTGTTGTGAAGGTTTGGGATGAGTTTTTTGCTGAGATGAGGTTATTCGTCGGTGCTGGATTTGATTATGGGCAGCTATTGTGATCAGAGATGTTGTTTTTGGCATATATGTGATGTGTCATGTTGTTTTGGTGTAACTTGTAGGTGTAGGCATAAGTTGTTGCAGCTGGTTGAGGCTGATACTGTGTGTTGATGTAGGAATCGGGTCTTTTAGAAATGATCGGATGGTGAGAAATTTGGTTCTAAGGTTTACAAGTGTGGGTGGAAGGAGTAATTTCAGTTGAGATGGTGTTGACAGGACTAGGTGGATTGGGGTGACGTGTGGTCACCAGTGAGTATATGTATGGTAAGTACATTTAGTGATTTGAGGACTTCGAAACGATTCTTGGCACGTTAGAGGATGAAGGTTTGTTTAAGAGAGGGAGAATGCAACAGCCCGACCGATTGTTATGAGAATTAGCGTCCGGTTCGGCGGTTTCAGGTATCGAGCAGCTTCGTATCATATATTATGACTTACTTGTGTGGTCTAATTTGGTTTTCAGATAATTCGGGATTGATTTGGAAGGATGATTCTTGCTTTAGGAGCTTAAGCGGTAAGAGTTGACTGGAGTTTGACTTTTGTGTAGATGACTCTGAAATGATGTTTTGACGATCCTAATAGCTTCGTATGGAAATTTTTGCTCAGATGTACGTCCAAATTTGGATTTGGATGTCCGCAAGTTGATTTGATGCGTTTGGGAAAAATTGAAAAGTTGAAGGTTTGGAAGGTTGAGAGCTTTGACTGGGAGTTGACTTTGATGATATCAGGCTCGAATTGCAATTCTGAGATTTGGATTAGCTCCGTTATGTCATTTGGAACTTACATGCAAAATTAGACGTTATTCCGAGTTGTTTTGATATGTTTCGGCGTGAGTTGTAGAAGTTGAAATTTCTTAAGTTCATTAAGTTCTATTTGAGGAGCGATTCATAGTTTTGTTATTGTTTGATATGATTTTGGGCCTCTAGCAGGTCCGTTTTATGTTATGGAGCTTGTTAGTGTGTTTCGGCGGGGTTCCAGGGGCCTCGAGTGTGTTTCGGATGGGTTACGGGTCAATTCTCCTTGTTTTCGAGTTGCTGATAGCTGGTGTCTGATAACCTTGTTCGCAGACGCGAAGTGTTAGCCGCTATTGCGTCGTGTATTTGGTGACTCGCCACATTTATTTCTTCGGGTTTGCATGGATAGGTCTGCGATCACGGATCAATGGTTGTTGACTGAACGCGTTCGCGACAGTGTGTCCGTGGTCGCGTAGTGGGCGATGATGCTGGGAAGGCCAAGCTCTTATTTATCGTGTTCGCGTGGCCCCTTTGGTGATCACGCAGGCTGGAAGTTTGGGTGCATCGCATTCACACCCCTAGTTTCGCGATCACGTAGTGTTTTGTGGGGACAATAGTATTTCTTCTTCGCGATTGCATGCTTATTTTCATGATCGCGATTTGCAAATGCCTAGGAATCAGATATTAATTTCCAAAATCATGGGTTTTGTTCCATTTTTCATCTTTTGAGCTAGCGACCTCGGATTTGAGCAATTTTGAGGGGTTCTCCACGTGTTCGATTGGAGTAAATGTTCTTTATCCGAAATTGATTATATTTCATGATTCCATAATTATTTTCATCATTAAATTAGTGAATTGAATGGAAGAAAATGGGAATTTTGTAAAATCTTTCAAAAATGTAAAATGAGGATTTAAAAGGCGATTGGATATCGGAATTTGATAATTTTTGTATGGTTGGACTCGTATGGGAATAAGTGTTCGGGTTTTGTAAACTTTATTGGGTTCCGAGGTGTGGGCCCTGTGGTTGACCTTTTAATTTTTATAAAAGATTGCAGCTTTATTATCTAGAATAGTTTCCTATGAGTGTTATTTGATTTGAAGTTATTTTGGCTAGATTTGAGTCTTTCAGAGGTTGTTTCACTCGAGAAGGTCATTTTAGAGTCGATCTAGATTCTTTGAGGTAAGTATCTTGCCTAACTTCATGTGGGGGAACTACCCCTTAGAATTTGAGTCATTTGTGCTAATTGTGTCATGTGAAGGACGTGTACGCGAGGTGACAAGTTTGTAATCGGGCTTAATTGTGGAAATTTGAAAGTTTAGGGCTCTTAGGTTCTTATGTTCATTGGATATGAAGTTGTTTTATCATGTTAAATCCTCTATTTACTAAATTTACCCTTACGTGTCTTATTTGGAACTAATTGATTCATGTTTTACCCTTGTTGCCAATTGAAAACTTATGTGCCTTAATTAAAGTTGTAAATGAAGTTTTGTTATCCCTTTTCATTGTTGACTTGTCCTTATTTGGAATCATTGATTCGTGCTATCTCTCTTATCGTCGAATTGTACTTTTGTGGAATCATGGTTACACATTATCTCTCCCTTGTTGAGCTATTCTTGTTGAGACCATTATTCCTTGTTGTGTTTTTCTTTGTGAGCTCGTTCTTCCGTTTCTTTTTGTTCTGAAGTTCTTGTGTTGGTTTATTTGCCATATTCTCGTGTTATTGATCTTGTTGCTGTTGTAATCAGTATTGTTGAGCTGAGGGCTATGCGTGGTTGTAGTATTGAAACTGTTTTGAGGAAACGTCGTGGCATATGGGCAAATGTTGTGAAAGTCATGTTAGTGTGTTGTTATATTTTGGCACACGTAGTATTCTTGAGAGGGTTGTCGGGGTGTTTGCACGTGATATGTACGTGTTGTTGTTATTATTGATATTTGCACATGCAGCATGACAAGGCATGTGGAGAGACAAGGTAGGAATATTATTATGTGCGCGCGGCAAGACAAGACGGGCATTTACTTTATTATTGCGCAAGTGGCGAGACAAGGTGGGATATATCAGAGAATGATTTGTGATGACTTGTGATGGCCTAGGGGAATTGTTGTTGTTGATATTTGTGTAGTGGCGTGCCTACCTTGTGTGAGTTATACCTTGTACATTTTGTGGTGATCGTTTAATATATGCCATTCAATGTCTCTACTCTTACTTGTTGACTTGAATTGTGATAGAACACTGACACAAGCATACACGCAATTAATCACCCATATCGATTTAAGAAGATGAATCCTGATGTTATTGACCATTTACA
Source organism: Nicotiana paniculata (assembly GCA_005239505.1). Taxonomy (NCBI): domain Eukaryota; kingdom Viridiplantae; phylum Streptophyta; class Magnoliopsida; order Solanales; family Solanaceae; genus Nicotiana; species Nicotiana paniculata. The sequence continues at coordinate 10,930 of ML333201.1, read as the reverse complement.
TGTACTCTCGTTTACTTGCCTTCTGTGGGAGAGTTGTTCTATTGGCACGTGAGTTGCCCGTGCGGTTATGAGTCATTATTATTGTTGGCATGTGAGCGATCCGTGCAGATATTAGATATTGTCACTCTCTTGGCATGTGATTCGTCCGTGCAATTATGAATTGTAATGTGAGCACAAGATGTCAAGTGATTAGGGTTCATGAATTGGGACCCATGATTTGTGATTATGAGGTATGGTACATCGTGGAAATTCTTGAATAAATCTGGTGTAAAAGCGGTTGTTCTTATTGAGTTGTTACTTGTTTTCCTTTATTTGGTTTCACCGGACTTAGACCATGTTCATCTTACTCTACAACATTATTACCTGTTTGTTTCTTGTTGCTAATTGTTGTTTCGAGTGTTTCATTGCAAGTATTGTTTTGTCTTCCTTACCATACTTAACTTTACATTAACATTGTTTCCCCATTAGTTCACCTTCATACTTGTTCAGATTGTTTAGCCCAGCAGGTATCTTGACTGTCCCTCGTCACTACTCCACCGATGTTAGTCTTGATACTTGTGAACACCAAATTTTTTCCCGCATGGAAATTACTCCTAAAAATAACCCAAAAATAATTTTTTATGAATTTTAGGAGTTTTCTTTATTTAGTTGCATTTCATGCATGTTTAATACTTTAAAATTATAGAAAAATCATAAAATATTGTCGTATTTTCATTTCATGTCATCCTAGGTTTAATTTGCATCTTTAGGAATTAATCACTCTTTAATTGATAGGTTAATATATAAAAAGTCACAAAAAATATTCATTAGCATTAATCAATAGTCTAATTAACTAGAATGCTAACTAGTCTTTCTATAAAATAAATTCAATTAGTAGTAGGGTGACCGTTTTTAAAAAGAATAATTTGGCTTTTTATTTCAAATTGACTCAATTTTAAGGCCCAAAATCCCAGGCCCACAATTACCCCTCTTTAAAAACCCCATTTTCCTAGACCTAAACCTAGACCTAAGAGGATAGAAAAAATACAGGACCTAGACCCCTAAGAACCAAGAACGGCGCACCCCCCTCCTCTTTTCTTCTTCTTCTTCACACCTTCACCCACTAGTACACTAGACACCTTGACAACAACCATATTTCTCATCCTTTTTCAGAAGAAACTCCTTCTTCTTTGAAAATTCCAACCCCACACCACAAAGAAAGAGAAAATTTTAGCTATGTTCTGGATTTTTCTTTCGCATTTCTGCTTATTTAGGATTCTACAAAAGAACATATACAAAAAAAAAATATTTATGTTCTTGAGTTAATAGGATTCGGATTTTCAAAAAAATATATATACAAAAAAAAATCAGTTTCTTCTCTTGATTTTGATATTAAAAATGGAGATCGATTGAGGTCCGGGGTTCGATTGCGAGTCCGATTCCGATCACCGCTTAAGGTTCACGGTTTATGTTGGATTTTCGCCACTATTTTTGGCTTGGATTTGTTATCAAACTCAACACCCGTTGATTCTTATATAAAAGGAAACTTGCATTCTCAGGTTCATCTTTTCTCTTTTTTTCCCCCTGTTATTTGCAATATTATTTTTGTATTGTTGTGATTGGAATAGGGTGATTCCTTATTCTTTTGGTTACTGTGATTATGGTCTCGATTGGTGCTTAAGAATAGATATTTGACACTCTGTTTTGTTTGCCAGAAATTCGGTTTGGTTGATTGATATGTTTGAACACGAGTGATTGGAAACTGGAGTGTTTCGGTTATAACTTCATTTAGGGGTGATCGACTTAGCTTATCGAAATTGATGCTTTAATTTATTTACCTTGGCTAGTTTCTAGTCAATTCTTGTGCCAATTTGTATCCCTGTCTCATGTTGAAATGCATTTTTTTAAGTTCCATAATCTCGAAGATGTGCATCTGCTGCATTTGTGAGCAGTTCTTTTGCATCCTAGGCGCCGAAGTAGTATTCTTGCGGTCAAGATTGTTTGGAGCTCTTTCTCGTTAAATTTTTAGAGGTTGGTGGAAGGGTCATGAGGGTTAATCAGTTTGATTTAGTTCTGTGTGAATTAATTAGAAGTTAGAATCACTAGCGACTCTGTTTCGCTTCATTTGGTCTCAAATATACATGTCAAAGCAATTCCACTTGTAAATTTTCTAAGAAGATAACTTTTGAGGAAGGCAGTGTATAAGAAGCATGTTGGGTCAAATGCACATTTTGGTTTCTTTGTGAATTTGAAGTCTATGTGTGGTGATAGGAAGGTGTTATTTCGTTTATTAAGTTTGAGATAAAATCAATTGAAGTATGTAAAAATGAAATTCTACATTATTTGTGGTTTATTGCTCAATGATTGTGGAGATAACAAATCTGTTCATTTTCATCTTTGAAGAAATCTTAGATCAATAAGTTTTAGTTATTGAAATTTTAAGCTAGCTTCTTGTTTCCTTGTTTGAGCAATATGGTTGTTGGGTCAAGGTTAATAAATGACCAGTTAGACTTAAAATATGTAAATAGATAGAATGGTCCATTTTCAACTGGGTATATAAGCTGTCTTCCATTATCCCTGCTGCTGATTTTGCTGAGCTTCGTACTCACTGTTATCTAGTCTTTATTTGGTAATTCAGCTCTTTCCTCCATTTAACAGGTACATGTGAAAGCTCTGTAATTGTTTGAACTTTAAATATTAAGAAATATTGACTCTTTCGTGAATTCTAGATGATCTTAAGCTGTGATGAGTTTTCTGTTAATACTTTGAAACAAACAAAAAAAGGTGTACACAAGTTAGCCAAATCATGGAAACGTGAGAACAGCTACATGAAAAATGGTTTGATAAGTTTAGGAGTTCTAGGCAACATTTCAGCATGTGTTTTAAAATGTTGAAGAATTTAAATCTGGTTCAATTTGTAAGAGCTTGAGGATTTGATCCTCAGTTTAATTCTGAGTCGATACGAACAGCCTTATACGTGTCAATCTGTTGAACATCTTTAGATTTTAAGTCATTGAACATTCTACATATTATGCTTTTAGAAATGATTTGAATGTTTATGGTTTTCACTCTTCTCTCTTGTTTGGTAGTGGAATTGTAAAGATAAATTGTAGTAGTTAAAGGATACGTGATTGGAATGATACATAGTTTTAAAATGGTGTTATTTTCTCATAAATGGATTATAATTAGAAAAATTATAGATCATCGTGGCCATGGGCACGATTCTCGCGGAATGATCACGATACGTAAATCCCACTCGGGTGTGGAAACTCATGCCCCCGACCACAACTCCGAACAATAACAAAAAAAAATATGTTGTAAATCGCGGGTGTATTTCATGTGGCGCGTTTACAATGTGTCCAAATATGACAAGCGCACGTCATCATGATTTGTTTTAAGATAAATCCAAAAATATTAAAAGTGGCTAAAAAGTGAAAAAGGCTAAAAAGCACAATGGGTTTAAAATATGTAAATAATTAGATAATTAGGCAAAATATTAATATTTAAGCAATCGTGCTAGAACTATGGAATTCGGGAGTGCCTAACACCTTCTCCCGGGTTAACAAAATTTCTTATCCGGATTTCTGGTTCGCAGACATTTTAAACAGAGTCAAAATTTCCTCGATTTGGGATTTCAATAAATAAATGGTGTCCCAGAACACCGTAAAAAATTCGGGTGGCGACTTTAAAATTAATAAATAATCCCTAAATCGAATAATGTCAATTAAATGGGAAAAACTCCCTTATCCCACCCTTGTCGGGAAAAAGGAGGTGTGACAGCTCTGGCGACTCTGCTGGGGATAAGAATCCAGAATCTCTGGTTCAAGGTTCAAGAATTCGAGCTTAGAATAACTGTTATATTTGGCTTTACTGTCTGATTTTACATGTTTGAACCTAATGTGCTAATTGCCGCTTTTTACCGCTTTGAATATTATCTGAACTGCATATAAATTGTGTCGAACCCCTTGTTCTATCTGAGTCTTCTAAATCATTTGGAAAGTGTGCACTTCGTGTGACGTCTTTTCTGTTTGAGCCAACCAAATTTTAGAACGAGGTACGAACAAGTTGCAAAGCCGGTGAAGCTTCTGTATTCCCGGTACGTTGCCCCGAGCTCGGCTCGAGCTGTCCGCTCAGGTAAGCCTGGTCTAGAACAAAACCCTAGGATTTAAACTTAGAATAACATAGCCTCATGCCGGATCCCTAGTAGGAATAATTATCTTCATCATGTGCATTTGACTTAGGGGACTCAACATAGGGGTTGAGTCCGTCTAGGACAGGTGTACCCAATTTAAAAGACCATCCTGATGCATCTTACGTGCTACTTGCGTATCTGTTTATTTCGGCTTGCATGTTTATTGGCTTCTAGCATTGGAAAGAAAATCAAAAAGAAAAATCATGATTGGGAGGTAGGTATTTGAATAATTCTGAAAGTTTGAGAAAATTTTGAAAAAAAAAAGAAAAAGAAAATAAGCCAATGTTTTCAAAAAGTCATGTTTCCTCTGTTCTGTCAAAACGGTAGAATTACGCGGGTCTGATTCTCCCCGGATGTGAGATACGTAGGCAAACCTCATCGGTTCCGGCCCCCAATTTTAAAAAATAAATCCCAAAAAATATTATCTACCTTTTTATTTTCCACAATTTTCAAAAAAAAAAAAATCCAAAAATATTTTCTTTTCTTTTCTTCTTTTTAAAAATCTATTTTTGAGACCCCAAATTTTCAAAAACTCAAAAATATTTTCCTTTACTTCCTACTTTAGAAAATTCTCTCTTTGAGTCCACAATTTTCAAAAAATCCAAAAATATTTTCTTGAAACTTCCCATAGAGGCTTTTTATGATTTATGACTTGCGGGGACTGGTGGTCCGGGATTCGGAGGTGTTTAGAGTGCTATAAGAACAATTGGTTCCTTAAGATTGGCCTTTAAGACCAAGTTTGACGTCGATCAACATTCTGGGTAATGATCACGGAATCGAGTTTCGTCGGTTCCGGTAGCTTCGTGTGATGATTTTGGACCTGGGCGTATGCTTAGAATGGGTTTTTGATTACCCGAGAGTGTTTCAGCGCCCAATATTGAAATATGAAGTTCCTTAAGTTCCTATTGTGGTTTTGGACGTGTTTTTGTGGTATCAAGGTCCGAACGGAATTTCGAGACCAGGAATAGTTCTGTTATGTCATTTGTGACTTGCCTGCAAAATTTGGTGTCATTCCGAGTAGTATAGGTTAGTTCGGTGCGTTGTTAGCGAAGTCTAGAAAACTTAAGGTTCCTAAGTTTGGTTCATGGGGTTTTGAGGGGTGATTTTGAGTTTTAGCATTTTTTTGGGTGTTCCGAAGGCTCGATCGAGTCCGTATTATGATTTGGGACTTGTTGGTATATTTGGGCGAGGGCTCAGGTAGACTCAGGGGCCTCCCAAGCACCCAACGGGGCTAAAAAAACAAGCTAAAATAGCTGCTGGTGCACCTGTTCTGGTGTGATCGCAGGTGCAATTGACCAGTCGCAGGTGTGGGACCGCTCCTGCAGGACAAAGCACCCCAGATGAGGTCCCCCTTTCTCGCAAGTGCGGACAAAAGTTCACAGGAGCAAAACTACTGGTGCGGCCACCCCTCCGCAGGTGCGAACTTAGCCTTTTCCCGTGCAGTTCCACAGGTGGGAGCTCCAGCTCGCAGGTGCGGAACCCCTGTAGGCCAGGCAGTGCGTTTCCTTTAAAACACAGGACTTCACCCCTTTCTTTCAATTTCCACCACCATTAGAGTCTTGGGAGCTTGGGGAAAGAGGTTCCACGACCTAACTACTAAAGAGGTAAGTAAATTCCACTCTAACACTAGTTTCAAACATGAATTTCTAGTTAAACTCCCTACTAATCATTGAAAAATCAAGAATCGGGTAGTAATTTAAGGTTCTTGAGAAATTGGTGAATTACCCATTTATTGCTATAAATTCAAGTATAAATCGTATATTAACGATTCTTAGGCTTCGGGTGAGCGATTCCTTTGAGAATTTTCAGAAATTGAACGTGCGGGCACGGGATTGGATTTTGGGAATTCTTCAAGAATGTCGAATTATTGAATAAATAGGATAATTGCCCTACTTTGAGCATGCATTGATTTCATTGTACCATATTTGGCTAGTTGCGAGTCCTTGGGTGTCGATTTCGGAGTTCGGGCACATCCTTGATCCGAGGGGTAGATTCGACACGAGGTGAGTCTCCTTTCTAACCTTGTAAGAGGGAATAGTCCCCATAGGTGTCATATATGCTGTGTGTAATTATTTTGGGGGCTACGTGCGTACAAAGTGACGAGAGTCCGTACGTGGCAACTATCATGCTATGTCGGGTAGTTCTAGGGCTCACATGCATGTCTCTATGTGCCTTATATGTATCTTTGGGTGTTCTTTGAGCTGCTTATTGCTTTTAAATTGATATGGAAATGTGGAAAGTTGCACTTGAACTCCCATTTGATCAATCCCTGTTACAGGTATAGCCCTACTAAGTTATTGAGATGTCGGTATATATATATATATGTACGTATGTGAGTTAGCACTTGAATCGCAGATATGATTCGCGATCAAGGGAAGATTTATGATAAATCGATATAAGTGTGTTAGCACTCAAATCACATGTATGATTCACGATCGAGGGGAGCTTTATGGTAACTATACATAAGTGTGTGAGCACGCATGTATCGCGATCGAGGGAAGCTTTATGGTAATTGTATATAAATGTGTCAGCACCTGAGTCGCAGGTATGATTCATGAGCAGGGGAGGCTTTGTGTCCATTCAGTGTCTAGATATTTCCTTATGACTCCGGCCGATTGTCTTACCTTTGTTTGCGCTTAGCTATTTGGTACTGTTTTCATTGATATTGACTTGATATATATTTGGGGAAAAAGAAAGGAAAGTGTACATTGTTGTTTATTTTCAGTAGTTGCCTGGATTTCTGTATTTGATAGGTATCTGCTGCTTACTGTCTCACATGTCTACTGCATTTTGTTATATCATGTTTTGTATTGATACCATTGGACCTTAGTGAGTATCAAGCTGACCTCTCGTCACTACCTCTTCGAGGTTAGGCGGGATACTCGCTGGGTACATATATGTTTATATACTCATGTTGCACTTCTGTACTTAATTGTACAGGTTCCGAGGCTGGTGTTTCTGGTAACCCGAACAGAGCTTGACGTCTACTCTGGACCTGACTATACGGTGAGCTGCCTCTCTTGGCGATTCTCAGCAGTGCTATGGAGTCATTTTTTGTTCATTTCTGTCTACTTCTCTCAGATAACAGTACAATTTGTATAATCTTTTGTATATTCTACTAGTTCGCCTGTTGACTTGTGACACTAGTTCCTGGCACGCACATAGTAGACTCCCTTGGCGATTCTCAGCAGGGTGCTCGTGTGTTTTCTAAGATTGATTTGCGATTGTGGTATCATCAGTTGAGGATTCGGGCTTCAGATGTTCCGAAGACTGCTTTTCGTATGAGATATGGCCATTATGAGTTCCTGGTGATGTCATTTGGCTTGACTAATGCCCCAACAACATTCATAGACTTGATGATTAGGGTGTTCAGGACGTATATTGATTATTTTTTCATTGTCTTCATCGATGACATTTTGATTTACTCACGTAGCCTGGAGGAGCACGAGCAACATTTGAGAGTTGTGCTCCAGAATTTGCGAGAACATAAGCTATATGCTAAGTTCTCCAAGTGTGAGTTTAGGTTGGATTCCGTGGCATTTTTGGGGCATGTGGTATCCGGAGAGGGTATCAAGGTTGATCCTCAGAAGATCGAGGCAATTTAGAGTTGGTCGCGTCCTACTTCAACTACAGAGATCAGGAGCTTTTTGGGCCTAGCAGGCTATTATCTCCGATTTGTGGAGGGTTTCTCTTTTATTGCAGCTCCATTGACAAGATTTACTCAGAAGAATGCCCTATTTCGATGGTCGGTCGAGTGTGAGGCGAGCTTTCAGAATCTCAAGACGGCATTGACCTCAGCACCAGTTCTACTATTGCCTTGTGGTTCTGGGATGTACACAGTATATTGCAACAGCTTCACGCATTGGCTTAGGGTGTGTATTGATGCAGGAGGGGAGAGTTATTTCTTATGCTTCACGCCAGCTGAAGGTTCATGAGAAGAATTACCTTGTGCACGATTTGGAGTTGGCGGCGATTGTTCACGCTCTTAAGATTTGGAGGCACTACTTGTATGGAGTGTCCTGTGAGGTTTATACAAACCACCGTAGCTTGCAGCACTTGTTCAAACAAAAGGATCTTAATTTGAGGCAGCGCAGATGGCTTGGGTTTTTGAAAGATTACGATATCACCATTTTTTATCACCCGGGCAAGGCAAATGTGGTAGCAGATGCTTTGAGTAGGAATGCGGAGAGTATGGGTAGCTTGGCTTATATCGTAGCAGAGGTGAGACCTCTAACCTTGGACATTCAGTCCTTGGCCAATCTCCTAGTGAGGTTAGATCATTCATAGCCTCTTCGAGTTTTAGCACAGGTGGTTGCTCAATCTTTGTTATCGGGGGAGATTAAGGCCCGATAGTTCTATGATCCGTGCTTAGCAGAGCTTCGGGAGACAGTGGTTCAGGGTAGGGCCAAGGAGGCTACTATTGGCGAGGATGGTGTTCTGAGACTTCAAGGCCCCTTGTGTGTTCCTAATGTTGATGACCTGAGGGAGAGGATTCTAGAGGAGGCACACAATTCTCGGTATTCTATTCATCTTGGTGCTACAAAGGTATCGTGACTTGAAGCAGCATTTCTGGTGGAGGCGAATGAAGAAGGACATTGTGGAGTATGTGACTAGGTGTCTTAATTGCCAGCAGGTGAAGTATGAGCACCAGAGGTCAGGAGGCCTACTTCAGCAGATGCCCATACCTGAGTGGAAATGGGAGCGCATCGCTATGGACTTCGTGGTTGGGTTGCCTCGGACTTTGGGAAAAGTGGACGCGGTTTGGGTCATTGTGGATAGATTGACAAAATTGGCGTATTTCATTCCAGTAGCTACTACATATACTTCTGAGAGGTTGGCCCAGATCTACATTCGGGAGATAGTCCGGTTGCATGGTGTGCCGGTGTCCATTGTATCAGATCGAGGTCCTCTGTTCACCTCGCACTTCTGCAGAGCATTGCATAGTGAGATGGGCACCCAGATAGACCTAGCACAACATTTCACCCTCAGACTGATGGTTAGTTGGAGCGTATAATTCAGATATTGGAGGACATGCTCAGGGCATATGTGATTGACTTTGGAGGTCAGTGGGACCAATTCTTGCCTTTGGTCGAGTTTGCTTACAATAATAGTTATCAGTCTAGCATTGAGATGGCAGCATTTGAGGCTTTGTATGGTCGACGATGCCGTTCTCCTATCGGGGGGTTTGAGCCTGGCGAGGCTAAGTTATATGGCACTGACTTAGTGAGGGACGCCTTGGAGAAGGTGAAGTTGATTCAGGAGAGGCTCCGTACAGCATAGTCCAGACAGAAGATTTACGCGGACCAGAGGGCACGTGATGTATCGTTTATGGAGAGAGAAAGGGTCCTGTTGAAAGTCTCGCCTATGAAGGGTATTATGAGGTTTAGAAAGAAGATCAAGCTTAGCTCGAGGTTTATAGGTCCATTCGAGGTGTTGAGGCGAGTTGGGGAGGATGCTTATGAGCTGGCCTTGCCTCCCAGTTTATCGGGAGTTCATCCAGTTTTTCATGTATCCATGCTCCGGAGGTACCACGCCGACTTCTCTCATGTGGTTGATTTCAGCACTATTCAGTTGGATGAGAGGTTGGGCTACGAGGAGGAGCCAGTTGCTATTATTGATAGACAGGACCGCCAGTTGAGGTCCAAGAGATTTTCTGTCGTAAAGGTCCAGTGGAAGGGCCATCCAGTTGAGGAGGCGACTTGGGAGTCCGAGGAGGACATGCCGAGCAGATATCCACACATATTCAGCATTTCAAGTATGATTCCAGACCCGTTCGAGGATGAACGTTTGTTTAAGAGGTGGAGAATGTAACGACCTGACCGTTCGTTTTGCGTTATCACACCCCGTTCCCCTAAATGAAACTTCCCATAGCGGCTTTTTATGATTTATGAATTGCGGGGACTGGTGGTCCGGGATTCAAAGGTGTTTAGAGTGCTATAGGAACAATTGATTCCTTAAGGTTGGCCTTTAAGGCCAAGTTTGACTTCGGTCAACATTCTGGGTAAACGACTTCGGAATCGACTTTCGCCGATTTCGGTAGCTTCGTGTGATGATTTTTCTCGGAATGGATTTCTGATGATCCGGGAGCATTTCGGCGCCCAATATTGAAATGAGAAGTTCCTTAAGTTCCTATTGTGGTTTTGGATGTGGTTTTGTGTTATCGAGGATCGAACGGAATTTCGAGACCGGGAATAGTTCTGTTATGTCATTTGTGACTTGCCTGCAAAATTTGGTGTCATTCCGAGTAGTATAGGTCAGTTCGACGCGTTGTTAGCGAAGTCTGGAAAACATAACGTTCCTAAGTTTGGTTCATGGGGTTTTGAGGTGTGATTTTGAGTTTTAGCATTGTTTTGGGTGTTCCGAAGGCTCGAACGAGTCCGTATTATGATTTGGGACTTGTTGGTATATTTGGGCGAGGGTTTAGGTGGGCCCAGGGGCCTCCCGGGAACCCAACGGGGCTAAAAAACCCAGTTAAAATAGCTGCTGGTGCACCTGTTCTGGTGTGACCACAGGCGTGGTTAACCAGTCGCAGGTGCGGGACCGCTCCTGCGGTCCCAAGCATCGCTGGTGAGGTCCCCCTTTCTCGCAGGTGCGGACAAAAGTCCGTAGGAGCGGAACCGCTAGTGTGGCCACCCCTCCGCAAGTGGGAACTCAGCCTTTTCCTGTCCAGTTCTGCAGGTGTGAGCTCCAGCTCGAAGGCGCGAGACCACAGGTGCAGTCCTCGAGCCGCAGGTGCGGAACCCCTGTAGGCCAGGCAGT